>JANAVB010043219.1:4172584-4357466 GCA_029216955.1 Iris pallida
CGAGAGGTGATTACTCACAAATGCAAGAAGTGAGAAGCAACCTTGGCGTGCGATGAGCCCCTTCCAGGACATCACTGCACCCAAGGCATCATCAATTGCCGCTGCCACAAGACAGTGGCTCCACTATCAAGGCAGACTGTGTTCCAGCGACTGCGATCGACTGCGCCTTTCCAACATTATCGCGGAAACATGATGCCAATTGAAGACGTTGTAACGGCCTGCTCTCAAATCGTGACATTCGGCACAACACCTTCTTCTAGGGCCCCCATACCCATCCAGCCAGAAGATATCCTTCATGCGGCTTAGTCATGAAACATTCCTCATACGGCTCGGTCATGAGACGTCCTTTATGTGGCTCGGCCAGAAGGCATTCCTTATGCGGCTCGATCATGAGACATTCCTCATGCGGCTCGGTCATGAGACGTCATTCATGCGGCTCGATCGTGAGACATTCCCTTATATGGCTCGCTCATGAGACGTCCTTCATGCATTTCGGTCATGAGACATTCCTTCATGCATCTCAGTCATGAGACATTCCTTCATGCGGCTCGGTTATAAGACATCCTTCATGCGGTTCGGTCATGAGACATTCCTTCATGCGGCTCGATCATGAGACATTCCTTAATGCGGCTCGGTCATGAGACATTCCTTCATACGGCTCGATCATGAGACATTCTTTCATGCAGCTCAGCCATGAGACATTCCTCATGCGGCTTGGCCAGGAGACATCCTTTATGCGGCTCGCCACAGAAGATTAGTTGATGCACGTAAAAAGTTGACCAGGTCTCAACTGCTCAGATTTGCTACAACGACAAATCACAGCAAGTTCTAACAAATCCCCAGCTATCAGTCACAGACCGAGTCTCGAGGCATGATTACGTCCATGTGGCCCAGGGATTTGCCACGTGGTCATCTATGCGGCTCAAAATATCCTTCATTCTGAAATTACTATAAATAGCAGGGTGCCACACCCCTGCAAGATGGTTGGCAATCCAAGGCTGGCAACCTTCAAAAAGCAATTTCTTTAAGAGCTAAGGACTGCATCAGATAGTCCAAAGAGTAAGGCAGAGTTGATAACACTTTTCCGAGCCTCTACCGTCACCCCCTGAATCAAAAACTAAACAATTGTACTTAGATTGTTTCCTAGGATTTCTTTCTAGACTTTTCTTTGTACAAGCGAGTTTGCAATCAATTTCAGTATTCCTATAATACTTGTCCTTGATTTTTAATGGCAAACACGATGACAACTCTGTTAGGGACGTCCTTCTCCTCTGATGAGAAGCTGGTGACGCAATCTGATGCGTCCAAGCTCGGCTCTACGCAGCAAATGCTTGTGGTTCGTTTTGACCAACAAGCCATAGGAAAAAATGCTCTCTGAAGGGAGCGCCAGCCCATCTCAGAAGCGAGCCAACCCAAAGAGAACTCATAGGACGTCGGTGCACAGAACTGTTGCCTCTGACCAAGTTCTCGAAGAAGCTCCTTCTGCAGCCCAAGACGGTGACTAAAGCTCTCCTGCGGCTTTGCTTCCGACTGCAAAGGACCCCACTATCCCCAAATCCAGCAGAGGAAAACACTACGATGCTGAGTTTTTGGGGGCACAAGGGAAATCCATACGGACAAAGAAGAAGCCGCATAAGAGAGATGGGCAATTTGTCCTTGCGGCAGCCAACTCTGGCTGCAGGCAGACAGCTCATGCGGCAGCCAACTCTGGCCGCAGGAAGCTGGCCTATGCGGCAGCCAGCTCTGGCAGCAAGAAGATAGCCATACGACAGCCAATCCTGGCCTCAGACAGGATGTCTCATGTGGCCCTGTCAGAAGCTCTGTGTTCGACCGTCTTTCATGCAGGCCCGACGCCATGCGGTCCATTAAGAATGTGGGATGTATTAATCTGGACTCTTTTTACTATGTGCCTTTGGGTGCTAAGTTAAAGAAGTCTAGGACAGTGCGGGCCGAACAAGCCCAGTCAACTATCCAAGTTACTGACTATCAGCGGACACCGTTAACTGTTACACGGGCTCCTGATAGAAAGTTGTACAGAACCACCTGCGTCCAGTCCCCCAGGGCTAACAGACAGGATGGGTCTTTAAAGTCTCCCTCCAACGATCTAGAGCAAGTACTTTTACTAGCCTCGGATCAGGGAGCAAACATGATACCTAAGCACCTGTGCGCTCGGGATACCCGAGTCCACAAGTTTGGTGTAAAGGTAGATCAGCTTGCTACCGACTTGCGTGAGGTGATTACTCACAAACACAAAGTGGAAACATTGGCATGCGATGAGTCCCTCTTGGGACGTCGTTATACCCAAGTCATCATCAACTGCTGCTGCGACAAATTGGCAGCACCTGAAGGTCTGCAGTCAGTTTTCCAACGACTGCAGCAGCCAGCACCTGTCCGACAATAACTCAAGAAACAGGTACAAATTCTAGGAGACGAGGAGTTTCTTTTTGCCTCCTGTAATTCAACTCAGAAGGTTCTTTCTGGCAAGGGAGGAAAGAAGACGGGCTATTCCAGTCCGGCAATCTCGGCCAGTATTACAAGGAAACTCTCATCTGGAGGGCTACCGCCGACAGCCACAGGGGGTGTCTATTTAGCACTCGATCTAAAAAGAAGCTTCCAACACCTGGGGGTGCATCCTCGACCCTCCTGGGGGTAGATGAAGCCGGGGGTAGCAGTCCCCTCAATATATCTGATAACCCAGTGTACCAAGAGCACACACAGGGGGTAGAGAACCCCCAGAACTGTATAACAGACTTGGACTCTCCTGAGGGCCGCCACCCTTGCCAAGACTATGTGGCTTCCTGCACCGGGGGTAGCACCCTTTTCGAGTCCGAGGAAGATGACATTTCGACTTTTCCCTATGATTTCTCTGTACAAGTCTACAACACAGAAAGCACCTCTGCTACGATCCCTTCCACCTCTACCCATGTGAGGACAGTCTTTATGGCTGACGACGATCATGAAGTCCCTACTGACCGACAACGTCTAGAAGTACTTGAAGCCATGCTCCTGTCCTTGGTCAAGTCTGTAGACGAAATCAAAGCCGCCTTGCCAACTCAACCAGCAAAGACGCCCGGGCAAACAAGCTTGGGATCCGTAGTCAACGCGGACTCCAACACAGCCGCCCCTCCTTTGGGTGATGATCCTTTAGGAGCATCCGTTCCTTCAGCTGCGGACGAAGCCAAGGAGGCAAGGAGGGAAGTCCAAGAGCTTCGGGCAATGTTTAATGCCCGAGAATCCTCTCGAGACCTCAAAATACGGCAGCCGTATCCCGTTGCATGGAGAGATATGGCTTTTCCACCACGGTCCAAGCCATTCCATATCAATTCGTATGACGGGAAGACCTCTGCTAGTCGATACATGACTTACTTTGAAGTCACAATCGACCTCTTACCGCATAGTGATGCTATCTTCACACAATTATTCATCGGAGCATTGGAGGGGATCGCATTTGACTGGTACCGCAACCTTTCCGACAATTGCATCCATTCTTTTGACGGCTTCAAGCACATATTCCTGGAGAGAATCTACGAAGTAGGGCATGATGTGACGATGTCATCTCTCATGGACGTCGTTCAGGGAGAAAGGGAGCTAACAAGAAACTATATCGAGCGGTTCCGCCAAACCGTAATGGGATTGCCCCAAGGAAATATCGAAAGCTTCTTAATTGAAATCTGCCAGAAGAAGTTGCTCCCCGCAATTAGCCTCTGGATGGGTGACGATCAGTTCAGGGATTGGACGACCTTCATCATAAGTGCTACCAATGCAGAGACAAATTTGAAGAACGCTCGTCAGGTGGGGTTACACATCCCAAATAGAGAAGATAAGGGCAAACGTCCTGGTTCCACCTCCAGCAACAACAACAGTGGCGGCATCTCCAATCGGAACAATAAAGGCAAACAGGCCATGGTCGCTGATGCGACCCAGAAGCCCGAACAAAAATAAGCAGAAGGTCGGTGGCCCAATGTGAATTACTCATTTGAAGATAGTCATGTCAAACCTATCTTCGATATGCTCTTGCAAGGGGGTAGGATCCAGCTCCCTCCACCAAGGCGCGAGCCCCGAGCGACAGAAATGGAGGACCCAAAATATTGTCACTTCCACTGCCATGTCCATCATTCCACTCATGACTGCTTCCAATTAAAACGGTACATCCAGAGTCTTATCGACTCCAAAGCTCTGATGATAGACTTTGAAAAAGTCACCGTGGCAGCAAATATGGTGTCAATTTAGTTCAGCAACTTCCCTTCAATAAGCACTCATGACGGGGTAATACCTGTCCTACGGGCAACGATGGAGGTTACCAATCTTCCACCCGTCCGGAACCAGACATCTGGCTTGGTACCCTTCACCACATCGTGAGGAGAGATCATGTAGGTGCATCCAGACTTAGTGCCCGAAGTTACCCAGGAGGTGTCGTCTCCTACCAACAAGAAAAATGGCAGAAAGTCTAGATCTTGCCATACAATTTTAGTCGAAGCTGAGGAAGCGGCAGCCATTGTTACCCGATCTGGAGCACAAGTCCAGCCCATACGGGACAGTTTAGTCGAAGATCCTCAGCCGACAACATTGCCTTCCTCTGATGTTCCAAGGCCATCCCAGCCTCCACTGGCGGATAAGCCCAAGCCAAAGGAAACCCGCTTCGACAGGCCACTCCGTAATGATGCACCTCAGGGACTGGAGAGACCTTAAAACTTTGACATATTAGCACAATTGGCTAATACGCCAGCAAAGTTGTCGTTATACGAGCTCCTAAGGCTCTCCAAGGATCTTCGTGTCGTATTGAGCGAAGCACTCCAAAATGCTGACGCCTACTTAGCTCAGGTCAAGCCTACAGGGAAAGACCCGTCAGCAGATCTACAGGGCAGCAATGGCACAGATGCAATGCCCAACATCATATTTACTCCACAGGATATATTGATCAAGTCCAACTTGCATGATCGCCCCTTGTACTACACTGGATATATAGGCGACATCAAGGTGGATCGGATGCATATCGACCCTGGCTCGTCAATAAGCATCATCCCAAAAAGCTTGCTCCAACTTTTTAGTATCCCTATGCACCGGCTAGCGGTGACCAACACTGCCATTAGTGGTTTCAACTCGGGAAGGAGCTATCCCCTAGGGAAGATCCGATTGAAATATCAGATTGGTGAACTGAAGATGGAGGTTACCTGCTACGTCATAGATGCAGACATCTCCTACAACATACTCCTGGGACGTCCATGGATACATGACTATATGATCGTGCCATCCACCCTTCACCAGTACTTCAAGTATGTCAGTAAGCACGGCTTTGTGAAGACTGAATTCGCGATATCGATCCCTTCAAAGGGGTTGAATATTATTACTCTTCGGAGGCTTGTCTATATGGCGAATCCAGGAAACATATAACTGACGAACTGGAGGCCATCACAGGGCCAGAAGAACCCTTGAGAATTCATCTCCAGGCCCGCAAATCGGGCAAGGCCTTACCCCTCGTCGCAACTTTACATAAAGAGGTGCCCGGTTCTCCTGCCTCACCTACGCAGTTGGAACCAATGGTCATCCGGCTCCCGAGATCCAGCCAGGAGCCAAAACCTATCATAGGGCCGATGGTGATCCGATTGTCGAAGTCCAATCAAAGGAGAGAAGAAGATGCGAGGCCCCCTGTGATGCCGATGATGATTCGATTGCCAAAAACTACTCAAAGGCAACCGGAAGACACAAAGTCCATTGTCGAGCCAATTGTCATTCGTCTTCCCAAGACGAGCCAGCAACCAAGTGTCGATCCAACACCCTTAGGCAAGTCAACACCACAAGCTGAACCCTTGGTGGTCAAGTTGCCCAAGATAGCATCCAACCTCCGGTAACGCAGGGGGTAGCAGAAGAAGATGCAGAACTCGTAAAGTATCTGGTTACAAAGGTGGATAGTCCCTCTCCTGATGATGTGACAACCGTCCATACCGCAAAACGACTTGCTTCCATTAAAGATGCCTACTTCCTAGTCCGAGGTAGAAGAGAAGGGGATTATACGATCATCTTTGGCCGAAAAGAAGGTCCTCAACCCTTCATGCCTCAAGAGTTTGATCTCGAACCCGATACTGGAAGACTACCGCTCTGCATGTATAGTCCTCAGGCCAAGTATTTCATACGAAAGCAGGGGTACGACATGGATGCTACCCTAGGTCTGAATTACGGTAACGATCGACGTTTGCCTCTGCAGCTGTCAACCCCTTCTGGGAAACTTTGGGATTACTACGGCAAGTCCAAATACGGCCTCGGTTATGTTACACTAGCAACAATGTCCGAAAGCTCCGATAAGGAATGCGAGTGGCATTCTCACTCATCCGAATTACCTACATACGACTCTGATAATAGCATTGGAGATATATTTAGGCAGACATTATCTGTCAACATGGCATCCGTTGACATTGAAGAGGAAGACGAGGATCTACTCTAACCTTTTAAATTGGAGCCATGGATGCACAATGGGAGAAGCGCTTGTAAGCTCAACAAAGTATTGAGTTCTATCAAGCACGCATCTCTCGAGCCTTCAATAAGAAAGTCAAGCAGAGGATATTCCAAGTAGGCGATCTCGTCTTGTCCGTTCGCAGACCGATGGTCATGACTCACAAAATCGCTGGCAAATTCCAGCCCAAGTGGGAGGGTCCGTACATCATCGAGACCGTATTCTCCAGCGGTGCGTACCGTCTCGTAAAACAAAATAGAGACTTGCTCATGATGCCCGTCAACGGCAAGTTCTTCAAAAAATATTATGCCTAAACGACATCTTCCAACTATCTCTCAGATTGTGAGTTATGTACCCTCTGGTATCGCTGAACTTATACTTTGATCCCAAGTCTCCCAGATTATTGAGTTGTGTACCCTCAGGTACCGCTGAACTTATACTCTGATCCCAAGTCTCCCAGATTGTTGAGTTATGTACCATCAGGTACCGCTGAACTTTCTCTCTGACCGCTCCGAGTGGATTCATATCGCATCTTCTGGGCAAAAAGTCATGTATGATCACATCTCTGAACTTCTACACTAAATCCTTTCCCCCACCGGAGTTTGCCTCAAAATATATTACTCGTGCCACCAGTGCACAAAAAGGGTAATAGGTCCACAAAATTCCCCAACGGAAAAAACAACCACGTCCATATTACCTCTGAGTTGTTTTTCCGTCCATCACAAACAAACCACCCAGTACATAGAACTTCTACGTTGATAGCACCTCTGAGTTGTTCTGTGTAACCTTATTTGCCCACTCCTATCACGTCCTCATTATCTCTGAGTAAATATGTTAGTTTTCTCTCCACTTATTATCCGTACTCGCACCGCCAGTATACAAAAATGATAATAGGTCCACAAATGTCCTTTGTTGGCCACAAATGCTGTATTAGGTCCTCTAGTACATGTACCCCTTCTTCACAATCATATGCTTCTGGAACCCAGTTGTTCCGAGGCATTCATTACCCGTAACGTAGAACTTCTACGTCCATATTTCCTCTGAGTTGTTCTATGTATCCTCATTCGAGTTCACTCCTACCATGTCCATATCACCTCTGAGTAGGAAAGATCTACCATCAAACTCATATTTACCACGTCCATATCACCTCTGAGTAAATATGTTGGTTCCCTCTCTCAACTTATTATCTATACCTAAAACCAAGGTATGCCAAGGATGATAAGTCCACATAAAATCCCCAACGAAAGTACCCAAACCTATTACGTCCATGCTACCTCTGATAGGATTGCCACACCTAAACAACTCGACTTTCTATGCTTCTTATTCAAAGTATTCCAAATTTACAATTTGAAAACTTTGAAGGGGGTCTTATAGAAGCATGAAAAATATTGCTTTTAGTCCCACATCGGAAAGGAGAAGAAGAAAGGGCTCACTCCATTCTATACATAGAGCCCCCTTCCCTCCTTTAAAAAGGGCACAAAAAAAAGAATCACTCAATTGAGTCACTCGCTGTCATGGCGAGGATGAGTTGGGTTCTGAGTACTAGCCATCTTCACGGGCTAGTATGAAGAAATCCAAGACGGTATGGGCCATGCACTTCAAACGTGCTATGCCAACAATAAACCAGAGCTACGCACGTAAAAATCATGCGCTATCGATGGTAAACTATACAGAATCGTCTCGGATGCGTTTGTACCAGATATGAGTCGACTCTTAAAGTCCCCCTCCCACTTGGGTGCAGCTATTACGCTTGAACTAAGTCGGGGGGGGGAATCTCTTGCTTAAGTCCCCCTCCCACTTGAGTACAACTATTGCGCTTGAACTAAGTCGGGGGGGGGGAGGGAATCTCCTGCTAAAGTCGCCCTCCCACTTGGGTGCAGCTATTGCGCTTGAACTAAGTCGCGAGGAAATCTCTTGCGGGCCAGACCCCATGCAGCCCATTGAGAATGTCGAAGCTTCCAACTTGGACACTTCCTACTATGCACCTTCGGGTGCTAAGTTGAAGAAGTCTAGGGCCATATCGTATATTTTATGTGCGGGCCTGTCATAGCTCGTCCTAGCTCGCAGTGCTTTACTAGCCTCAGACCAGGGAGCCAATATGATGGTCCCAAAAGTCTTTCTAAAATGATCGAGCACAGTGCTTTGCTAGCCGGTGATCAGGGAGCAAATATGATGATCCCAAAAAGTCTTCCTACAATGATCGAGCGCAGTGCTTTACTAGCAGGTGATCAGGGAGTAAATATGATACCTACGCACCCGGGCGCTCGAGATACCCGGGCCCATAAAACAGATACGAAGGTAGATCAATCTGCTATCAACCTGCGAGAGGTGATTACTCACAAACGTACGAAGAAAGAAGCAACCTTGGCGTGCGATAACCCCCTTCCAGGACGTCACTGCACCCAAGCCATCATCAACTGTCGCTGCCACAAGACAGTAGTTCCACTATCAAGGCAGTCTGTATTCCAGCGTCTGCGACCTACCGCGCCTTTCCAATATCAACTCGAAAACATGATGCCAATTGAAGACGTTGTAACGGCCTGCTCTCAACTAGATGCATTACTCAGATGTCTCAATCAGGTACATCATCTCAGTCAAGCGCATCACAATCTTCTGAAGGAGTCTACCATCAAATCTTCTTCGAACAAGGAGATCAGTCAAGAGGAATACAAACGAAACTCTCTCAAATCGTGACATTCGGTACAACACCTTCTCCTAGGGCCCCCATACCCATCTTGCCAGAAGATATCCTTCATGCGGCTTAGTCATGAAACATTCCTCATGCGACTCGGTCATGAGACGTCCTTCATGTAGCTCGGTCAGAAGGCATTCCTCATGCGGCTCGGTCATCAGACATTCCTCATGCGGCTCGGTCATGAGACGTCCTTCATACGGCTCGGTCATGAGACATTCTCTCATGCGGCTCGGTCATGAGACGTCCTTCATGCGGTTCAGTCATGAGATATTCCTTCATACGGCTCGGTTATGAGACATTCCTTCATGCAGCTCAGTCATGAGACGTCTTTCATGCGATTCGGTCATGAGACATTCTTTCATGCGGCTCGGTCATGAGACATTCCTTTATACGGCTCAGTCATGAGACATTCCTTCATGCGGTTCAGCCATGAGATATTCCTCATGCGGCTCGGCCAGGAGACATCCTTCATACGGCTCGCCACAGAAGATTAGTTGATACACGTGACAAGTTGACAAGGACTCAACTACTCAGATTTGCTACAACGATAAATCATAACAAGCCCTAACAAATCCCCAGCTATCAGTCACAGACCGAGTCTCGAGGCATGATTACGACCATATGGCCCGGGGATTTGCTACGTGGTCATCTATGCGGCTCAAAATATCCTTCATCCCGAAATTACTATAAATAGCAGGGTGCCACACCCCTGCAAGATAGTTGGCAATCCAAGGCTGGCAACCTTCAAAAAGTAATTTCTTCAAGAGCTAAGGACTGCATCAGATTGTCCAAGGAGTAAGGCAGAGTTGATAACACTTTTTCGAGCCTCTACCGTCACCCCCAGAATCAAAAACTAAACAATTGTACTTAGATTATTTCCTAGGATTTCTTTCTAAGATTTTCTTTGTACAAGCGAGTTTGCAATCAATTTCAGTGTTCCTGTAATATCTGTCTTTGATTTTTAATGGCAAACAGTTATTATACTAGTCATGGCACCCGACTACACTAGGCATGTCATACTATCTAGTCAATATGCATATCAAACTCAATCATGACTATGGCCATTTTTATATAATAATAACATAATTAAAATGCTCTCGCACAAAATCCTCATGTTTCGACGTAGACTCGTCCGGGGAATAATACTTCCAAGCAACTCGGACAAGTCTAATATTCTGATCTCACAATCTATGGTCTAGAATCCCAACTGGTTGCTCCTTGTAAGATTAAGTCGGTCTAACTGTAATCTCAGAATGGTTAAGCGCATGACTAGAGTTTGCCATATACTTTCTCAACTAAGACACATGGAATACATCATGCACACCTTCTAGTAATGGAGGTAATGCAAGACGATATGCCACTTCTCCAACTCTCTCAAGAATATCAAAATGACCGATGTACCTTGGACTTAGCTATTCCTTGCTACCAAATTGGATGGCAGCTCGAGTCGATAGTATTTGCAAAAATACATGATCGCCTTTCTTGAACTCCAAAGGTCGACGATGTGCATCTGTCCAGTGGTTCTTCCTATCTTGAGCTGCTTGAAGATACTTTTGAATCTGCTTTACCTTCTCCACTTGTTCGAGTCACTAGCTCAGGACCAAGAACATGATGCTCTCCTGCGTCACTCCAGTAAACTGGCCATCTACACTTTCTTCCATATAGTGCCTAAAAAAGGCACCGTCTGGATACTTGCTTCATAGCTATTATTGTAAAAGAATTCCACCAAGAGTAAGTAATCATCCCAAGATCCTTTAAAATCCTGTATACAAGCTCTCAATATGTCCTCGAGTGCATGAATCGCATGCTTTGACTGTCCAACGGTCTGAGGGTGATATGAAGTACTGAACTTCGATCGAGTTTCTAAACTCTCTGCATACTCCTGCAGAAATGTAACGTAAATCTTGAATCACGATGTGCACAACGTTGATAGGTCATGTAACTTTATAATCTGCCTCATGTACATATCTCCCAATACCTCAGTAGACTGTCATACTCGGAATGGCAAGAAATGTGTCGACTTGGTGAGTCGGTATACAATCATCCCAACTATGTCCTTCCCGCTTGGGCTCTTCGAAAATCCAGTGATAAAGTCCATCGTGATATACTCCCACTTCCACTCAAAAATAGGAAGTGGCTGTAAAATTCTAACTGATCTCTGATGCTCAGCCTTGACCTACTGATAGACCAAGCATCTAGTTATAAATCGTACAATCTCTTTCTTCATCCATAGTGCTATTAGAAATGTTGCCTCAAATCTTGGCACATCTTCGTACCCCTGGGATGGATATAATAGATTAAACTATACGCTTCTTCCATCAATTCCTGTCATAGCTCTCTATTCATAACATATAAGTGCTCTCCCCACCTCAGTGTTCTGTCCTCATGGATGCGTAATCCTGTTCGCCACTTTCTGGAGCAAGGATATTTTGATAATTTATGAATATTTTTGATTATTTTTATTAATATTTAATTCATGAATTGTGCTAAGTTTTATGCTAGGTCTAAACCTAGAATTGCCTTAATCTAGATGTTGATCATGAACCTAGAGGCTTAGTTAGTAGATTAGAACAAGTTAACTAAGTTTTAGAATATCTAGATATTATATCTAAGTTAGATATTTAGTGGAAACCCTAATTCAAATTGGGCCTTTACTATAGAGGCTTGATTTCGACCATAGGAAGGGCCTTAAAACTAAATTGGATCTAAACCTAACCCTAGGAACACCCCTTGGCCAGCCATAGCACTCTCTCTTGTCTAAATAAGTTCACATTATCCCCCTCTTGCCTCTTTCATTACAAACCTAAACCCTAATTTGTGTTCTTCTCCAAATTTGCTTTCTTTTACCAAATCACCTCATATTAGACCTAATCAATTGTAATACACTCCCTTAGTGTAGTGGAGGTCTCTATTAGCTAGCTAGCAAGGATTGGGAGCAATTTGACCATTGGAGCTTGGTGGAGATCTAGATATATGAGCTTTCATTGAGATTCCAACTCTCAATAGGTAGTAAACTATAAACCTAATAATTTCTAGATTTATCTCCATAGATGCATTCATTTAGGGCCCCCCTAGCCCTAGGCTTAGTTTGGGTTCAAATCGAATCCATTTGGTGTGCGCATCGCAAGAGTATCGGAAGGTTTTTCGAAGTGTTCGGCGAAATGCCACTTAGAATACTTTGTTCCTAATTTTCTAAACTAATTACATCTTTGTGTAGCTTATAATGTTTGTTTTAATTCTATACTTGACTGAGTCAATTTTAGGATGTTTTTGTGTCGATTTTGGACACAGGGATACGGGGACACTCACTACACAGGCACTGTGCAGTGCCCTGCTGTTGCATGTCCAGTTCTCACTGGACACGATACGATATGGCATGCCACTTGATGGGTAGCTTGGGGCAGTAAATGACATCACACCCACAAGGTTTGGTTTGATTTTGTGGAGGAATCGAGGAGTTGTTGGCCTCACAGATTCTTATCGAGTCGTACATACACGTAGCTTCCTGTCCTGATACGCACGTAGGACATGCTGCTCGACACACTTGGACACGTCCTAAGGCACTCAGTGGACACTTGGACACCTAGGTAACATGTTGATACTTCCCCACGATACATCACTTGGACACTTCGTACACATTTCTACTCGACACACACGCACCATACTATCTCACCTAGACTCTGATACCATGTTAATACTTCTGTTTGACACATATTGGACACTCGTTTGGATAAATTATGGACACACACCCTTGCTACACACTAGACACTTTAGATTGGACACCTCGTGGACACTTGACACATTGTAACACCCCCACATCTGTTCGACAGTTTATTATTTGATGCCCTTACTGCACACAGCCACATGACACATGTTTTGACAAATGTTGACACAGTATTGGACACATACATGGACACAAGCACTCGGCCCCCCTCTGAACACTCGCTGCACACACTGCAGCCCTTACTCTAGTTGATTTTGATATAATTGCATTTCCTTTGGGTTTTGGTTTAGGTTGGGTATTTGAGAGTATGCATATCTGATGTGTGAAATGTATATAGATTGGGGTTTGGTGTTGTGGTTGAGTATAGACTATTACCTACAGATTTCTGAGTTGTGAGATATATAGATTGTGATTTGGTCCAGTTGGGGGTTGATGGTTATTAGGTTGTGGTTTAGTTTGGGGGCCATGTTTTGACCTGGGCTGTATCAGATTTTAGAGAGGCTATATATGCTTGGGGTTATATGGATATGTATGTGGGAGTATAGGCCATACACAGACTTGTGCCTACGGGTGCAGGGGTTTACCTTTGTTTTAGTTCAGTTACTGACCCTTTTGTTGAAACCCTTATGTTCAGTTAATGAGCATATGGCTAGGCGAATGTACTGCTACAGTAAAGTTTAGATAGGGTGAGAGGGAATGCATAGGATACATGGGTTAAGTAAGAGGGTTCAGTTTTGGGATGAGGTTAGGCCATAGGGTATATTGATGAGTTAGAATATAGATTAGAGTTGAGTGTAGGGGGCAGCAATGCAGTATTAGATTTTGAGAGTATAGTGAAGGTGAGAGTTAGCTTGGGAATGTTTGTGGATTGGTAAGAAATAGTTTGTGGATTGTGTTTGAGTGTTTTTTAGTGAATTCAGCATGATTGACTTGGTGATCCCACTTGTAACTTAGTTTGTATGAGTGTCCTATAGGTATCCTTATAGGCCATCTAGGATATAGATCAAGTTAGTTATATGGATACCCATTATGTAAGATATAGGTATAAGTATAGTATAAATAAACTATGAGTTGAGATTAGGCTATAGGCTATAGCTATACACCATATATATATGTAAGATATATATGCTATATATAGAAGGGTATAAATATATGGTATGTATATACATATAGGTAGCAAAGGGGTATGGGTATACATAGATGTAGGTTATATTATGGAAAGTGTGTTGTGTTATCTTGGTATCCTAGTCTACCTTAGATAGACTATAGATTAACCTAGATTTGACCCAAATAGGCCTAATTGAACTTGGTGACTAGAGTTTGACCAAACCCTAGACAGTTGACCAAGTTAGTTTAGATGTTGACCTAGTTTGACTAGAAGGTTGACTAGAGTTGACCAAAGTTGAATTTGACCTAGAATGACATAGAATCATGTAGATTGCATTGTAAATTTTCATTATTACATATTGAACACATTTTTACTTGTATTACTCTAAATAGGGCATTGTGACTCCGATTCGGACATCTTTATTCATCAGTCGCACAGGGTATCAGACGAGTACATTCTCTGATAGTTCTTTTATTTACGTGATGATTACTATATTTTAGTTCTAGTTAGTTCTATTTGATTCTCTGTCATAACATTTATTAGTATTCTGGATTCACTCGTTCGCAATACATGTAATTAACTCATCTAACCTCTATAACTCGATTCATCCATACTCGAATCACCCTACTCGAATCACCCTACTCGAATCACTGACTCGAACCACTAACTAGAATCCTTACTAGAATCACACTTGGCCTATATTATACTGTCTTGACTCACATCACATTATTCTAGTTTAGTTAACTATATTTTACAGTCTTTATTACCATGCCCTCAAATTTTACTGCATTTACTTTTCCTGTTCCTTAAACTGTTTCTCTACTTCATTACCTATCTAAACTTACCATGTTCATTAATATAACTGCCTATAACTGCTTTATAGTCCTTGTCATTTACTTGAGATTTTTAGATGAGATGTGCTCGTTCCAATCCTGACTGGATACGTTGACAAAATATTACCGGTGTTTGCCCTGGAGTTACGTATCCTACTTGCTATGGATCCAAAGATGGTTTAACTACCTTGGGCCCCTACTCTCAGGAGTGACTGGGAGACTAGTTTAATAGACTTATTTTAGATTTCATGTTTAGAACTTGAATTGTGATAAGTTGAGATATTTGACTTTGTATTTGAGATTGTTTGAGATATTATTATTTAGTAGTTTATTTTAAGTTATTATTTGTTTAGTATTATTAGTTATCTAGACTTTTGTGTTATCTTATCGTGCTTAGTCTGTGATTGAAATATCATATACTTGTCCTCCGTTCAGAGTTAAGATCTATGACAAGTACATTACATATTTGCGTAAGTTGTTTAGATAGTGACCTAGTATAGCGTTCTACCGCTGATTCTGCGGCGTTGGCTGGGCGCTGTTACGTACTTGTACCCTTATACCGGGAGCGGGTCGTGATACATTTTTAGTGGTGGCCCATGTAGGTCGAGATTCACATTAGTACGATATCGTGGTAGTACGGCAACTTAGTTGTACTGCTGCGAGCCTGCGATAGGAATTAAGAAATAGGCTTTAGCGGAGAGGTACTCAATCACAGTTAGGAAAATTTTTGATCTAATTCCTGCCATCTATACATTCTTGCTGATAATTGACTTCTTTTGAAATAAACCGTCCTTCCTTGATGATATCGCTTTCTGCTCAGTATTGATTTCCTTATTTGATTTGTCTTCAGGATGGTAGAGACACGATCGCGTAGCTCTGGTCCAGCGGATACTGGTGAGAGGTCTGCTACCTCTCGTCCGATCCAGCCAAACACTGGAGCCGTAAAACCTCTTATTCCTGCTCATGTAGGAGCGTCGACAGCTTTTGGGGGTGCTCCTCCACCTGTTTGGAGGCCTACTCCAGTGATTCAGGATGTGCTTTCGCCACCACCTCAGGGGACAGTTGACATAGCCCAGTTCTTTGCCTTCTTCCAAGAGATGATGGAGGCTCCGCAGCACCAGTATATGGATATGAGACAGGGCATCGACAATGCCCATCGGCTTGCCATGGTAGCTATAGAGAGAGTTGTTGCTCAGCCACACGGGGGACCAGGAAGACCAAAGAGGCCAGATATAGCAACCGAGAGGCGGGAACATCTTATCTTTCCAGAAGATGCGGTCGAGAAATTTCAGAGAAACGGAGGGTATACTGTATGCAGACGACTGGATCGAGCATATAGAGGAGATCTTTCGACTTACACGGATCTCGATCGGTATACAGATTAAGGCGGCGGGCAGCTAGATGCAGGATCTTGCCAGGACATGGTACCACACCGACCCTAGAGTTGGTACTGAGGGGCAGACTTGGAAAGATTTTAAGAATCTTTTTAAGGAGAAGTTCTTTTCCGATACAGCACTTGGCGCATTGGAGACACAGTTCGAGAACCTGGTTCAGGGGAACCGGACCGTAGAGGAGTACGCTGGAGATTTTTACTATCTGGGCAGATTTGTGGAGGGCCTGAGCAAGTTAACGAAGGCTAGAAGGTTCTGCAAGGGCTTGATCAAGGAGGTCAAGTCGCTGACCAAGAGCGACCGTGACGCCATCTTCGAGCAGATCTTGGTAGGGGCCATACCAGGAGAGGATGACTTGGAGCTCAAGTCCAAAAGGAGCCGGGATTATTCAAAAGGGGATAGTGGTAGTGCGAAGTTCCCCTTTGTACAGAAGGTAGTACCTCAGCTCCAGAAGATGTGGGTACCGGCTAGAGTTCATCAGGTGCAGCAGCAGCCTCGGGGTCAGTACCAGGGGATACCTGACTGTGCCTACTCTAGGAAGCCGGGACATGCTTGGGATGTTTGTAGCAAGAGGCTGAAGGTTTGCCTGTTTTGTGGATCCGCTGCTCACCAGGTCAAGGATTGCCCTACCGCACCCCCATATGACAGAGTACTGGGTCAGAGAGAGTGAGAGAGAGCTAGGCCACCTGTGGTGCAGTACCATGCCCAGCACCAGAGGGGCAGGGCTTTTGTGCTGACGGTCGAGGAGACCGACGCTGCGGGTGATGGGTTAACAGGTCTGTCTTTTCTGTTCTTCTTTTCCATCTTGATGTATGATTTCATTAGTACCTGTCAGGATATTTTGTGCTCTGCTAGATAGTATAGTGACCCTGTTCGAGACTATGAAATCATGACAAGTAGGACCATAAATTATATGTTATTGGATATAGTTTTCTTGACCTTGATTGATTGGGGGTTTAACCTAGATGGAGTACGACCATATTAAATTTTGAGAATAAAATTCTTCTAAGGGGGGTAGATTTTTCATCACCACTTTTTGGAGCAAGGGTATTTCGATAATTTATGAATTTTTTGATTATTTTATTAATATTTAATTCATGAATTGTGCTAAGTGTTATGTTAGGTCTAAACCTAGAATTGCCCTAATCTAGATGTTGATCATGAACCTAGAGGCTTAGTTAGTAGATTAGAACAAGTTAACTAAGTTTTAGAATATCTAGATATTATGTCTAAGTTAGATATTTAGTAGAAACCCTAATTCAAATTGGGCCTTTAGTAAAGAGGCTTAATTTTAACCATATGAAGGACCTTAAAACTAAATTGGACCTAACCCTAACCCTAGGAACACCCCTTGGCCGTCCATAGCACTCCTCGTTACCTATATAAGTTCACATTAGCCCCATGCTGCCTCTTTCATTACAAACCTAAACCCTAATTTGTGTTCTTCCCCAAATTTACCCCCTTTCATCAAATCACCTACAAATTGGACCCAATCAATTGTAATACACTCCGCTAGTGCAGAGGAGGTCTCTATAGGCTAGCTAGCAAGGATTGGGAGCAATTTGTCCATTGGAGCTTGGTGTAGATCTATATCTAGAAGCTTTCATTGAGATTCCAACTCTCAATAAGTAATGACCTCTAAACCTAATAGTTTCTAGATTTCTCTCCATAGATGCATTCATTTAGGGTCCCCCTAGCCTTTCGATGAGTTTGGGTTCAAATCGAGTCCATTTGGTATGCGTATCGTAAGAGTATCAAAGGGCTATTCGAAATGTTCAACGAAATGCCACTTAGAATACTTTGTTCTTAATTTTCTAAACTAATTACATGTTTGTGTAGCTTATAATGTGTGTTTTAATTCTGTGCTTGACTGAGTCAATTTTAGGATGTTTTTTGTGTCGGTTTTGGACATAGGGACACGGGGACACTCACTGCACAAGCACTGTATAGTGCCCTGCTGCTGCATGTCCAGTTCTCACTAGACACGACACGATATGGCACGCCACTTGATGGGTAGCTTGGGGCAGTAATTAACATCACACCCACAACGCTTGTTTTGATTTCGTAGAGGAATCGAAGATTTATTCGCCTCGCAGATTCCTATTGTGTCGTGCACACGCGTAGTTTCCTGTTCTGATACACACATAGGACACGCTGTTCGACATACTTGGACATATCCTATGACAGTCAGTGGACACTTGGACACCTAGTTAACATGTTGACACTTCTCCATTACATATTACTCGGACACTTCGTACACATTCCCACTCGACACACACGTACCATATTTTCTCCCCTAGACTCTGATACCATGTTAATACTTATGTTTGACACATATTGGACACTCGTTTGGACACAATATGGACACACACCCTTTCTCCACACTAGACACTTTAGATTGGATACCTCGTGGACACTTGACACCTTGTAACACCCCTACATCTGTTCGACAATTTATTATTTGACGCCTTTACTGCACACAACCATATGACATAGGTTTTGACACATGTTGACACAGTGTTGGACACACACTTGGACACTGGCACTCGACCCCCCTCTGAACACTCTCTGCACACACTGTAGCCCTTGCTGAAGTTGATTTTGATATAATTGTATTTGCTTCGGGTTTTGGTTTAGGTTGGGTGTTTGAGAGTATGCATATCTGATGTGTGATATGTATATAGATTGGGGTTTGGTGTTGTGGTTGAGTATAGACTATTACCTATAGATTTCTGAGTTGTGAGATATATAGATTTGTGAGTTGGTCCAGTTGGGGGTTGATGGTTATTAGGTTGTGATTTAGTTTGGGGGTCATGTTTTGACCTGGGGATGTATCAGAGTTTAGAGAGGCCATATATGCTTGGGGTTATTTAGATATGTATGTGGGAGTATAGGCCATGCACAGACTTGTGCCTATGGGTGCAGAGGTTTACCTTAGTTTTAGTTCAGTCATTGACCCTTTTGTTGAAACCCTTATGTTCAGTTAATGAGCATATGGCTAGGCCAATATACTACTACAGCTAAGTTTAGATAGGGTGAGAGGGAATGCATAGGATACATGGGTTAAGTTAGAGGGTTCAGTTTGGCATATGAGGTTAGGCCATGGGGTATATTGATGAGTTAGAATATAGCTTGGAGTTGAGTGTAGGAGGCAGCAATGCAGTAGTAGATTTTGAGAGTATAGTGAAGGTGAGAGTTAGCTTGGGAATGTTTGTGGATAGGTTAGAAATATTGTGTGGACTGTGTTTGAGTGTTTTTAGTGAAATTCAGTTGTGATTGACTTGGTGATCCCTCTTGTAACTTAGTTTTGTATGAGTGGCCTATAGGTATCCTTATAGGCCATCTAGGATATAGATCAAGTTAGTTATATGGATACCCATTATGTAAGATACAGGTATAAGTATAGTGTAAATAAACTATGAGTTGAGATTAGGTATAGGCTATAGCTATACACCATATATATATGCTATATATAGAAGGGTATAAATATATGGTATGTATATACATATAGGTAGCAAAGTGGTATGGGTATGCATAGATGTAGGTTATATTGTGGGAAGTGTGTTGTGGTATCTTGGTATCCTAGTCTACCTTAGATAGACAATAGATTAACGTAGATTTGACCCAAATAGGCCTAATTGAACTTGGTGACTAGAGTTTGACCAAACCCTAGACAGTTGACCAAGTTAGTTTAGATGTTGACCTAGTTTGACTAGAAGGTTGACCAGAGTTGACCAAAGTTGACTTTGACCTAGAATGACCTAGAATCATGTAGATTGCATTGTAAATTTCCATTATTACGTATTGAACACATTTTAACCTGTATTACTCTAAATAGGACATTGTGACTCTGTTTCGGACATTTGTATTAATCAATCGCACAGGGTATCAGGCGAGTACATTCCCTGATAGTTCTTTCTTTTACTTGATGATTATTGTATTTCAGTTCTAGTTAGTTCTATTTGATTCTCTGTCATAACATGTATTAGTATCTGGATTCACTCACTCGCAATACATGTACTTAACTCGTCTAATCTCTATAACTTGATTCATCCATACTCGAATCACTAACTCGAATCACATACTCGAATCATCCTACTCGAATCATTGACTCGAACCACTAACTAGAATCCTTACTAGATTCATACTTGGCCTATATTATACTGTCCTGACTGATATCACATTGTTCTAGTTTAGTTAACTATATTTTACAGTCTTCATTACCATGCTCTCATGTTTTACTGTATTTACTTTTCCTGTTCTTTAAACTGTTGCTCTACTTCATTACCTGTCTAAACTTACCATGTTCATCAATATAACTTTCCTATAACTGCTTTATAGTCCTTGTCATTTACTTGAGATTTCTAGATGAGATGTGCACGTTCCAATCCTGACTGGATACGTTGACAAAATATTATAGATGTTTGCCCTGGAGTTACGTGTCCTGCTTGCTATGGATCCGGAGATGGTTTAGTTACCTTGGGCCCCGACTCTCAGGAGTGATCAGAAGACTAATTTAGTAGACTTGTTTTAGATTTCATGTTTAGAACTTGAATTGTAATAAGTTGAGATATTTGACTTTGTATTTGAGATTGTTTGAGATATTATGACACTACAGCAAAAAACCCTTTTAATGACGGCTAAAAAGCGTCATTAATGACAAACCATGATGCTTTTTTTTTAAAGCAATCGTTATGAAAGCGGGTGTTATAAATATTTTTTAAAAGCATTATAAAAAAACCGTCATGAATAGTTTCTATAAAAGCTTTATGAATATTTAATATATAGTGCACAATTCAGGACTTTTGTAAAACGTTATGAATAGATAATATGTATAGGCTCAATGCAGCACATTTATAACACTTTATACTATTCAAATTAGCATATTTATAACGCTCTATACTGCACATTATGTATTACATTCCAAAAACTTAACATTATATATCACCATCTTTATTACATTTCTCAAAATAGAGTACATATCAACATCTTCATTACATTCTCAAAATAGAATATCCAAATACATATATATATATATATATATATATATTTACAACTACCAAAATTGTCCACATCAAAACTTGGCCACATAACCAATAATCATGAAAGATCAACGACAACCGGAATACCAGTAAAATCCTGAGAAAAGGAGTAAAACAAATCAGTCCATATAATTGTCAGGCCTAAAAATCAAATCTAATCATGAAATATCAAGAGAAATGAGTAAAACAAACTAGGTCATGATAGGGATCAGGTATTTGTCCCATATCTGGAGCAAGCTTGACAGAATAATTCCTTAGAAAAGAGTTTTCATGAAAATGGGAACAATCATAACATTATATAGACACTATAAAAAACTATTGCAGAGATTTTGCAAGAGAAAAAAACCAATTCCAACGACGCCAATACCTTTAAAAGGGAAGAAATAAAACAGTATCCTGAAGGAATGAGGACATTTCGATTTCCTTCACCGTCTATCAAAACAAACACAATATAAAGGTATAGTTGGGAAAAGAAGCTAGCAACAGAACAGTTATCCTGTGTCCCAGCAACAACCACAATATAAAGGTACATTTTACAGATGATTATGTTTCATGTATTCAATGGTTCAAGAACATCATTAATGGGACCAAATTAATTTAATTAGAGCAAATTGGCCTCTATATATGCACCACCAAATAATGAATACCTGGTATAAAGAAATAAACATTCATGCATATAAATGTACCAATAATTCTGATGTTCTAGATGAGAATTGAAATCGTAGAATTTATTACAGAGTACTAAATAAGAACACCATCACAAAACACCATAGAGGATTTGCATCCTTATCGTGTTTGTAACTTATCCGTTTCCACATTGGTGCAACGTACGTGACTACCTTGTACTTATTTTGAAAATATTCCTATCCCACATGCAAAATAGCATGAGACAGTTCAACAAAATAAGCTGACATGGGCATCAAATCTACACTTACCCTGGAAGAATCTAGCTAATTTTTTAAACAAGTTAGCATGGTCCCTCAACCCAGTGAGCGTTTCCATCATAGCACTTTTCTCATTCTGCAGCCTTGGGATGGTTTCTCCATTTTCAACAGCATCAGCCTGAAGATTGCTATTGTATTGCTGCAAACTAGTGTTGTACTCTTGCAACCTCCAATTTGTTTTTTGCAACACTTTAATCTAGCATTGCCATATAAATGAATCAAAGTCAATACAGAATCTTTAATCAGCATTCAGGTTATTTAAGAAGTGATTCATCACCTGATGATTGCTTTGTTATAACTCTTGAGTGATCCTTAATTTCAAGATCTTCTGACAAAGAAGCACGTAAGTTTTCAGATGTAGCCCTAGTCTCTGCTTCTTCCTCGAAAGACTTATACTTGCAACCTAGCTTCTTCTTCTTTTTTTGTGTCCAGATACCACTTAGAACCATAAAAAGACAACAGAGGGATGTAAACACACCAATTTCTTTTTTTGTGTCCAGATACCACTTGAAATATAAACACACCAATTTTTTGTCTCTTCCCTTGCTCAAACTCTCCTGCAAAGATAAACACTCTGTGAAGATCCTCGATAATTGTATTCAATTCCTTAAGCTGAGCATTCCAATGTGTCTCTGCACAAACAAATATAAAGTTTACATTAGCATTACAATGTCCACGTGCCGATAAAAAAGATTGAAATTAAAAAATATGATAATCAACAACTACTCACTGTTACTAGTTCATGCTTCCTCAGTTGAGAAATCGAGTCAGCAGAAACTCGAATTTCTAGTTGCAAAGTGAGCACAAACTGGCATTTGATGTTTTGGTTGCAGTTCTGTGCACAAGAAGTTTATTAAAGCAAAATGACTTTCAATGCCATTTAGTTGCTCATACTTAATTTGTCAGAAGCAAAAAATAGGTCTGCTTACAACCAGTCCCTTAAGGTAACAACATGCTCACTGTACAACTGCATTTTGAGCCTAACTTTGAATTCTGTAAATTAGCCAAGAAAAAATAATACAAGTGATAAGTATAGCTATAGAAGGGGGGAAAATAGTTGTACATATCAAGTCTCTTTAAGCTACGTACAATTATCAAAACATAAGTAGCTATATATCTATCAATATATGTATTTTTATGTTCATTCACCTTCAAGTAATTGGAATTTTAAGATACAAATTAAATACTAAGATGCACTGATACCACCTCTTCTGTTTCCTTTAAACACCTCTTAGTTAACCAATATAATCATTCCACATAACACTCAAATTATGTTCCAAAGGGTTTGGAAGAAATTTAAAAAAAAAGAAAAAAGAAAACCTAGCTGAAACTAACCTTGTTCATCTCGTTGCTCATTATTCCTGATCCATCACTGGCGGCAGTTGCGACAATTCGGTTCGGCTGGACGCTGCAGGCGTAGGCGATAGCGCCCACTGAAGAGGCAAAGGCGTCGGGAGGTGACTGGAACTCATCGTGCTCTGATCCTTCTGCCGGTAGTCTTCGTTTTGTTCAGAGCAGCCGAGGTTGACTCCAAAGAGACAGACCCGCTTCGGCTCTGCCGCACACACGGGCATCGAAGCCAATATCCTTTCGCATATCGACGGACCTGCTAGTCGCCGCCTCGGTCGCCGGAGCAGTCGAGATCTGTGATCGTTGGATCGAAGAGATTAAACATAGGAAAGAGGAAAAATTAACGGGGGGAGGGGAGGGGTGGGAAATTATGGTTAGGTTTTGGGACGGACCGAAAGAGTCATCGAGGCCGAAGTCGTGCCGGATGATCCAGCCCTTGCTGGTGCCGAGGACGATGACGTCGTTGCCGAAGGCCATGGAGGTGATGGTGCCGCGCCTCATGGCGGTGTTGCACTCGAGGGGGTCGACGGAGGCCCCATCGGAGTCCATGGCGGAGGAGATCGGACGGATGGATCGGTGGAGAAACCCTAAACCTAACCTAGGCGTGGACGCTGGACCAAACCCTAATTCTGAGCATGGGAGCGGAGGAAGAGGAAGAGGAGGAGGAGAGAGAAAATGGAAGGAGAAGAAGGTATTTCGAACGCTTAATATTAATAAGTTTGCAAAATATTACAAGTTTACCACCGCTCTAAAATATTTATAACGCTTTGTTTTATAAACGTTATAAAAAGCCCAGAATTAGCCCAAACCATCATAGAAAAAATGTATTTTGAACTTTGATAACGCTTAGGTATCAGGCGTCATCAATACGTCGTATCGAGCGTTATTAATAGGCCTTTTGTTGTAGTGTGATTTAGTAGTTTATTTTAAGTTGTTGTTTGTTTAGTATTATTAGTTGTCTAGACTTCTGTGTTATCTTATCGTGCTTAGTCTGTGATTGAGTATTATCATATCATAGACTTGTCCTCCGTTCGGAGTTATAATCTATGACAGGTACATTATATATTTGTGTGAGTTGTTTATATAGTGACCTAGTACAACGTTCTACCGTCGATTCTGCGGTATAGGCTGGGCGCTGTTACGTACTTGTACCCTTATATCGGGTGTGGTTCGTGACATTAATCTTCTCACGAAGTCTTCTGAATCTCGCATCCATAGGCAAAGCTGCCTTAATTCACTCAACTAGTGAAGACAGAACTTCCAACTGTGCTAAAACACCTCTGAATTCGGTAATATGACTTTGATCCTAAGCTCCTGAAGATCCTCAAGCAACTGACACTATGTCATCAATGAGTAAGCCACGGGCTTCCTGCTAAAGGCATATACTACTACATTCGCCTTTCCAGGATGGTTTTGTAGCTCAATGTCGTAGTCCTTTATCAGCCCTGACCAACGTCTTTGCCTTATATTTAACTCTTTTTGAGTAAATACGTACTTCAGACTTTTGTGGTCAGTAAATATCTCAACTCTCTCGCCGTATAAGTAGTGCCTCCAGAGCTTTAGTGCAAATACAACTACAACTAAATCTAGATCATGTGTCGGGTAATTCTTCTCTTGAGCCCTCAACCGTCTCGACGCATAAGTGCTACCTTACCATGCTGCATCACGACACATCCTGCCACTACCACATTTCTAGCTTGAGGGTATTTTAGTCATTTTTAAAATTTTGGGAATTATTTGGAATTATTTAGTATTAATTATAATTATTGGAATTTTAAGTGATTTTAGTATAATTGTTTTAGTGTTATTCTTGACTTTGACTCAGGGTGACTTAGGAGACTGTCCTAGAAGCTAACCCTAGTCATGACTACTTGGTTAGATTATGAAACCCTAGATTGACCTAAATTAGTGATATCCTAGTCATTAGAATTAAATTGGGAGAATAAGATATTGATTAGGCTAGATAATGGCTTGTGATTTCATAAGCCATGACTTATGGCTTAGGCCCATAGAGGCCCATAACCTAACTAGTGAAACCCTAACCCAAGCCCTACACTACATGGCCGACCAACATAGGTATTCCCCCTCCTATTTAATGTCTCTTCAAACTTAGGGCTAGCCTCCTTTAGGAAACAACAAGTTTGGAAATAGAGATAAACCCCTTTCTTCCCCAATCCCTATCTTGTCCATTTCAACTCCGTTTCCCTTCTAATTTCTTGCAATAGGTTCTAATCTCTGTGCACTTTATGTCTATGGTAAGAAATTTTAGTGAAGGAGCAATTTGGAAGAGTTTGGGTAGCTAGAGGAACAACTCTCTTTGAGGCTTTTTGAGCCATTTCACACATCTAGGTAAATTCCTATCCTCTTCATAAAATGGTAATTTAAATGCATGAATAGGAAGCCCTAGGTCTACCCTAACTATTGATATAGCATTGTTAGGTTTCGTGTCCAATACGTGTCCGTATCGGACACGTATCAGTGGCTAACCTAGGTGTTTGTTGAAATGCCACAGTGGGCATTTCTTCCTTATTTTCTGTTTCTATTTGAATAGGAATTTAGGGTTTAGTCTCGCTTATCGATTTTTGTTGGACTGAGGTGGTAGTAGTGTCGTGTCGTGTCGTATTGGACACGGGAACACACTGGGTTCACACATACGTACGTGCGTGGCAGTTCCCCTGCTACTCGGGGTCCACAGTGCACTAGATACACCATGTGGACACGTGAAACTCGATACATGGGTCGGGGCTGACACTGACATAAGGCTTCCAAAGTTTTGTGAGTCCTCGTGTCGTGTCGGACACGCTTTTGGGTGTGCACTGGTCGTGCACTGTACTGTATTCAGTCCAGTTTCTATTTCCTGTGTTAATTCCCATTGTTAATAGTTTAATTAATGATTAATTATCATTTTAATTTCCAGAACATGATTAATAATCTCTGTTAGTTGATTATTACATATTAGATTAGGTTGTTGATTACTGAAATGAGAATATTAGACATGGCATTGGGTTTTCGATATTGTATATGACTGATACCACTGATACTTTATGTTCTATTTTTCCTATGTTTATCCTATATAATCTATTTTAATTGATGTTTAAATAGTCATGTATGATCCTACATGTTGTTAGTTCACGTTTAATTTGATTTACTTATTCGAATAGGCTTTATGATATGAGAAATGGAATTTAGACTTTGAGTTGTTCGAATGTATTTGAATGATACATTGTCTCCTTTTAAAGTCGAATTGGTTTCATTTCTTTTTTTAAACTGAGTTTGAATTCCCTTTCCTGGAACCAAATTGATTGATATTGAGTGTTGATTCTCATACTTGTATTAGTTGTTTTCATTGTTGAATTCGATGTGGGATTGGGTTACTGTTAACTGTCAATTAAATAGACTGGAATCAAAAACTGAGAAGTGAAGTCATTCCTTAATAACCTGAGAACTGTTTTCCTTTCCTTAAACCTGAGATTGAAAGTTAATCCTCCTACATTGTGTTGGTATTGTTTGGTGACTGAACTGGAATTCAATGTTAACTCCCATTGTTTCCTTTGGTACACTCTCATGTTATACAGTTCACTGTTTTTTCCCATTTCCTATTTGCACACACAGGTATCAATGTATCACTCACTGATTTTTAGGATATTATACTCACTGTTCATAGGTTATACCATTCACTGTTTTCCTGTTTTCCAGGATATCACACATTGACACCCTCATTCACTAACACTCTCTTGACACAACTCTATGTGACATTCACACATTTGCCTAACACTCATTCCATGATAACACACACTCTCATGACACTTGTTACACTACACCATGTACTCTCTTGTCACTCATACACACACATGCTCTCATGTCTCTCAACACACACACACACACATGAACACAAATACATGTGCCCATTTATATATATATATATATATATTTATATATATATATATATATATATATATATATATATATATATATATATATATATATATATATTTTATATATATATATATATATTTTTATATATGTATATATGTATATATATATATATATATATATATATATATATATATATATATATTTTTTTTTTATATATATATATATGTATATATATATGTATATATATATATATATATATATATATATATATATATATATATTTTATATATATATTTTATATATATATATATATATATATATATATATATATATATATATATATATATATATATATATATATATATATATATATATATATATATATATGAGATGCAGATATATAGGTAGCCTATATGTTAATGTGTAGTACTATATTATATTTTATATATATATATATATATATATATATATATATATATATATATATATATATATATATATATATATTAATATGTGTATATATGATATGTGGGTTGGCTTAGGCATGATATAGCCTATAGCCTAGGGCTCATGGCCTATGGGTGTGTCTGTATGCATAGTGAGTGTCTAGTTAGACTTGTATAGCCTTGATTAGACCTAGAATAGACTAGTTAGACTAGTATAGACTTGTTGACTTAGGTTTGACTTAGTTGACCTAGTTTGACTTCTAGGGTTGACCAGAGTTGACCAAGAGTTGACTTTGGTCTAGATTGACCTAGATTCATATAGAATGCATTGAATTGCATCTTATTATCATTTTAGACTTATAGTGACTTGTACTGTTCTATAGGAGACAGACACCACTCCTCGGACAGTAGATATTCTTCAGATACTCAGGATATAGGCGAGTACATTCTCTGATCATTTCATATCCTGTTAGAATTATTTTCCTGCTTTAAATTACTTTACTTGATGCTGTCACGTTGGTCACACAGATTAGTACTATATGGATACTTTCTTGAGATGTTATCCCTTCAGGAAGCATCGGATACTACATGTTCTGTGTGTTTCACTTACATTGTGTATCACTATGCTTCATGGTTCATTGAATCACTTGTGACATGTACTCTCATGATCACAGAGTCTTCCATGAATCACCCATTTATGGGCATTCCTAGAATCCCCATTTGTGGGACTATCATGTATCACCCTTCGGGGGTCATTACATGAATCATAACATAACCTGGCTGGATCATTGTGTATTGATTAGGGGTACAGGAGAGTAGAAGTGGACATGTGAATAATATCCAAGTAGTGTAGCATCAGAATCATTCCGTAGTGTAGTATCAGAATCATCCTATGCCATTTATATGTCTATATTATACTCTGACTCACTAGCCACTGTTAGTTCTCTATTTATAGTAGATATTTCTATTACAGCTATCTCCTTTACATTCTATACTTTCTTTCAGTTTCCTGTATCTTACTTTACTGCATGGTTATATTTTCTAACCTGCTATGATCTGTTGAGATGTATTGTGCTCGCTCCGTCCTGATTGGGCACCATTGATATGTTTACAGAGGACGAGGATGAGGCTGGTGTTGACACTTTTTATGGGACAGCTCTAGATGACCACTGTGATCCGGATTTCCAGCCGGATCTACTAGCTATAGAGACTGAGGCTCCCTAGTCTAGGTTTTTATTATTTCTGTCGTTTGAGATCTGGATTGTATATATTCTTTCACATTCTGTAGTTGAGACTTTGTATTTCTGGATGTTTACTGAGTTGTTATCTTAGACACTTAGACTCTTCTGATCATTTGTATTTCATTTTGAGTTCTATATCATATCGTACTTCTTCTTCCTTAGTTGTGATTGAGTTTACATTCTGCTATGTCACCCCCATTCGGGGAGTATAAACTGCTTAGCCTTATACTGTTAGATGCATGAGACCTAGGACAGCGTTCTACCACCGACACTGCGGCGTAGGCTGGACGTACCCACGTCTCGTGCCCTTACTCTAGGGTGCGGGTCGTGACACGTTTTAGTGGTGGCCCATGCAGGTCAAGACTAGAAGTGTAGTGGTATTCGAACCAGAGTATTACTACAGCCTGCAGTAGGATATAGGACATTAGTTTTCAAGGTACTCAATCACATTAGGAAAATCTTTATTCTTGCCATCTAAATCCTTATGTCAATTGATTTCTTTTGAATTTTAACTGTCCGCCTTTGTTATATTGCTTCTTTCTCAGCAATTGATACCCTTGTTTGATCTGTCTTCAGGATGGTGGAGACACGGTTACAGCGTACCATTCATGGGGTTACTGTAGAGGGGACTGCTACCTCTCAGCCAGTTCAGCAGGGTCAGGAGGCTGCAGCTCCTGCCACCTCTGCTCATATTGGGACTTCAGCAGCAGCAGCAGGGGGTATGCCTCCACCAGTTCAAAGGCAGGACCCAGTCATCCCAGAGGTGCCTTTCCAGTAGCCGCCGCCTACAGGATACGTGGACGCGGCACTGATGTTCGCCTACTTTCAGCAGTTTATGGAGACGCAGCAGGCCCGGCAGGCCAGGGGCATGGAGTTGGCCCTTACGATAGTCATAGCTCGACCAGCAGTCCAGCAGCCGAGGACACCTGGGATAGAGCAGTTCCAGAAGATGAGCCCCAGAGACTTCCTGGGGACGGAGGGTATTTTATATGCTGACGAGTGGATCGAGCATATAGAGGAGATCTTCTGCCTGGCCCGGATACCGGCAGATCTCCAGATAGAGGCAGTAGCTAGCCGGATGCGAGATCTTGCTCACACCTGGTATCAGTCAGACCCCAGGGTGGTGTAGCTGGACAGACTTGGGAGAAGTTTAAGGGCTTCGTCAAGAAGAAGTTCTTTCCAGATGCAGCACTCCGAGCCTTGGTGTCGCAGTTTGAGAGCTTAGTTCAGGGGAGCCTGTCAGTAGAGGAGTACGATGGGAAGTTCGACCGCCTCGGCAGATTCGTAGAGGGCTTGAGCGAGACAGCGAAGGCCCAGAGGTTCCGAAAGGGTCTGGTCAAGGAAGTCAAGTCCTTGACCAAGGGCAACAGGGATGCCACTTTCGAGGAGATTTTGACGGGAGCTTTATTGGCTGAGGACGATCTTGAGCTGAAGCTCAAGAGAGGGCGAGACCTTGTTGGGGGGCAGCAGCAGCGGAGGCCAGACCAAGAGGCCTCACTTTCAACACCAGCAGTCGAGGCAGTTCCAGCCGCAGCAGTTCCAACAGAGACAGTAGCAGCAGCCGAGACAGCAGCAGTAGGGCCAGAGACAGATTATCACTTGTGCTTACTGCAAGAAGCCCGGGCATGTCTCCAATGAGTACCGAAAGAGGCTAGGCCAGTGCCTAGTGTGTGGTTCAGCAGACCACCAGATGAGGGAGTGTCGCATGGGACGAGCAGCTCAGGGAGCAGTAGTCAGAGCTCCAGCAGGCCAGCAGAGGGGACCAGTCCTGCCGATATAGCAGCAGAGGTTTGTTCAGCACCGGCAGCAGGCCAAAGGAGGCCAGCAGGGGCGAGCTTTCGCCATGACAGCCGAGGATGCAGAGGCGATAGGAGAGCTGATCACAGTTTCGGTTCTTCTCGACTCCAGTCCAGCTTTTGTATTATTCGATTCCGGTGCTTTGCATAGTTTCATATCAGTATCATTTGCGATTAGACACGGTATCATAGCTGAATCATTGCCTAGGACTTACAAGATCATGATCGGGGGTGGCATTATCCTTGTGAGTGATGTTTGTAAGGGTCGGTGTGTTGTTTTGGAAGGCCGTGAGTTAGAGGTGAGCCTGCTCGTAATGCCATTGTCGAACTATGATATAGTACTTGGTATGGATTGGTTGAGCAGGCACTACGCCAGCATTAATTGCAGAGGGGGTAGAGTTCTCTTCAGAGTGCCAGGGGAGCCAGAGTTGGAGTACTCCAGACGTCAGGCGGAGCAGAGCAGCAGAGTTTTCTGCAGAGTCTCGGTTGAGAAGCAGACGATTCCACACCCCTTGATAGCAGAGTATATGGATGTTTTTCCAGAGGAGTTGCCTGGATTGTCACCAGACAGAAACATTGAGTTCTCGATAGACTTGGTTCCAGGAGCAGAACCCATCTCTCAGTACGTCTATCGAGTGAACAACAGTGAGTTGGTGGAGCTGAAGAAGCAAGTGGATGAGTTGCAGGACAAAGGCTTCATCCGTTCGAGTTCATCGCTATGGGGTACACCAGTATTGTTTGTGCCGAAGAAGGATGGGTCAGTACAGATGTGTATTGACTACAAAGCACTCAACAACCTCACGATCAAGAACAAGTATCTACTGCCGCGGATCGATGATCTTTTTGACCAGTTGAGCGGAGCTCGGGTATTTTCCAAGATTGATCTGAGATCAGGCTATCACTAGGTGAAGGTGAAGGGAGAGGACATTTCGAAGACAGCATTCAGGACGAGGTACGGGCAGTTTGAGTTCTTGGTTATGCCGTTTGGGTTGACTAACGCCCCGGCGGTGTTCATGAACTTGATGAACAAGGTATTCCACCAGTACCTGGATCAGTTTGTGGTGGTATTCATCGACGACATCTTGGTGTATTCGAAGACCGAGGAGGAGCACGAGGAGCATCTGAGGATAGTGCTGGAGACTCTCAGGAAGGAGCAGCTTTATGGGAAGTTCTCCAAGTGTGAGTTCTTCTTGGACCGGGTTGACTTTTTGGGGCATATGGTGTCTGGGGATGGGATCTCAGTTGACCCCAAGATGATCGTAGCAGTTGGGGCATGGACAGCGCCGACTATAATTACAGAGATCCATAGTTTCTTGGGATTGGCCAGCTACTACAGGAGATTTGTGCAGGATTTTTCCCGAATTGCAGAGCCTTTGACGAGGCTGACCCGGAAGGACGCAGAGTTTATCTGGTCAGAGGAGGGTCAAACCGCTTCTGATGAGCTAAAGAAGTAGTTGACGACAGCCCCAATTTTGTCATTGCCATCAGGATCAGGCGGGTTTACTATATATAGTGACGCCTCAGGGAAGGGTCTGGGCTGCGTCTTGCAGCAGCATGGAAAGGTGATTGCCTATGCTTCCAGGCAGTTACGTCCCCATGAGAAGAACTACCCTACCCATGACCTGGAGCTGGCAGTAGTGATTTTTGCTTTGAAGTTATGGAAGCACTATCTGTATGGAGAGAGGGTAGAGATTTTTACAGATCACAAGAGCTTGAAGTATGTATTTACACAGAAAGAGCTCAACATGAGGCAGCGCAGGTGGTAAGAGTTGATGAAGGACTTTGACATCCTACTTCAGTATCACCCAGGAAAGGCCAACGTGGTTGCCGATGCCTTGAGTAGGTATCCGACAGCCATGTGTTTGACCATGGATAGGCACTTGCTTGCAGACTTGGAGAGCCTTGGGATTGAGGTGATCGTGCTCGGAGTGCAGATGCAGTTGTGGGGGCTTCAGATACAGTCGGACTTGATTGAGAGAATTAAGTCGACTCAGTTCGAGGACGTTGCTCTGCGGTGTATCCGGGAGTAGGTCAGGGGAGGATTGCTAGATGGTGAGTTCATTATAGCAGAGGATGGTGCCTTGCGGCACGGTTCCAGGTTATGTGTGCCCAGCGGAGATCTCAGGGAGCAGGTTATGCAGGAGGCCCACAGATCTCAGTACTCTATACACCCTGGTGCCAACAAGATGTACCGAGATCTGAGGGAGCATGTCTGGTGGTACGAGATGAAGCGGGAGGTAGCTCGCTTCGTAGCTAGGTGCTTGGTCTGTCAGCAGGTCAAGGCAGAGAGGCAGAGGCCTGATGGATTATTGCAGCCATTGCCCATTCCCGAGTGGAAGTGGGAGCATATCACTATGGATTTCGTATCTGGATTGCCGTGTACACCAGGAGGGAAAGACGCGATTTGGGTCATCGTTGACAGGTTGACCAAATCGGCCCACTTCTTGCCATTCAAGGTGGGTACGTCTACAGAGAGGCTTGCGGAGATGTACATACGACAGATTGTCAGGATTCACGGAGTTCCGGTCAGCATCATCTCGGATCGGAATAGTCACTTTACTTCCCATTTTTGGAGGAGTCTGTAGACTAGTTTGGGCACTCAGCTCAAGTTTAGTACTGCATACCACCCCCAGACGGACGGACAGTCAGAGAGGACTATTCAGACGCTCGAGGATATGCTGCGGACGTGCGTCTTGGACTTTGGATGTTCCTGGAAGGATCATCTACATTTGGTGGAGTTTGTCTACAACAACCATTTTCAGGCCAGCATTGTGATGTCACCTTTCGAGGCTTTGTACGGGCGTAGGTGTCGTACACCCTTATCTTGGGATGATGTTGGAGAGCGAGCTTTACTGGGACCAGAGATGGTTGTTGACGTAGCCGAGAAGGTGAAGCTCATCAGGAACAGACTTTGCGTGGCGCAGGACAGACATCGGCACTGGACCGATAGCCATCGGAGGCCGTTGGAGTTTGAGGTACAGATTTAGAGATAGGATTAGAAGTAGGTTGTATTTTTGTTTTGTTTGATTGATCGTGTTTGATTTTTAGTAACTTGAGACCTTGCTTGTGATTAGGTTGGAGACATAGTTTTTCTGCGGATATCTCCGACTCATGGTACGATACGTTTTGGTGGAGGTGGGAAGCTTAGCTCGCGCTTCATCGGACCTTTCGTGATCAGCGGGAGGGTCGGTGATGTGGCTTACAGGCTAGACTTGCCACTTGCACTAGTGGGTGTCCACAACGTATTCCATGTATCACAGTTGAGACGGTACGTGGCTGACCCGAGCCATGTGCTCGATCATTCGGAGATTGAGGTTGGACCTACTCTCAGTTATCCAGAGCAGCCTGTGGAGATTCTGGATCGCCGAGAGAAGGTGCTGAGAAACCAGGTGATACCTTAGGTTCGCGTCGCATGGAGGCATCATTCTCCAGGAGAGTCGACCTGGGAGCGGGAGGATGAGATGTGCGAGCGATACCCATATCTGTTTGCACCGTGAGGTATGATTATCTATCCTTCTCATCTGTTAGTTTTGCCCTTAATTTCGAGGATGAAATTATTTTAAGGGGGGTAGATTTGTCACTACCACATTTCTAACTTGAGGGTATTTTGGTCATTTTTAAAATTTTGGGAATTATTTGGAATTATTTAGTATTAATTATAATTATTGGAATTTTAAGTGATTTTTAGTATAATTGTTTTAGTGCTATTCTTGACTTTGACTCAGGGTGACTTAGGAGACTGTCCTAGAAGCTAACCCTAGTCATGACTACTTAGTTAAATTATGAAACCCTAGCTTGACTTAAGTTAGTGATATCCTAGTCATTAGAATTAAATTGGGAGAATAAGATATTGATTAGGCTAGATAATGGATTATGATTTCATAAGCCATGACTTATGGCTTAGGCCCATAGAGGCCCATAACCTAACTAGTGAAACCCTAACCCCAGCCCTACACTACATGGCCGGCCAAGATAGGTATTGCCCCTCCTATTTAATGTCTCTTCAAACTTAGGGCTAGCCTCCTTTAGGAAACAACAAGTTTGGAAATAGAGGTAAACCCCTTTCTTCCCCAATCCCTATCTTCTCCATTTCAACTCCTTTTCCCTTCTAATTTCTTGCAATAGGTTCTAATCTCTGTGCACTTTATGTCTATGGTGAGAAATTTTAGTGAAGGGGCAATTTGGAAGAGTTTGGGTAGCTAGAGGAACAACTCTCATTGAGGCTTTTTGAGCCATTTCACACATCTAGGTAAATTCCTATCCTCTTCATAAAATGGTAATTTAAATGCATGAGTAGGAAGCCCTAGGTCTACCCTAACAATTGGTATAGCTTTGTTAGGTTTTGTGTCCAATACGTGTCCGTATCGGACACGTATCAGTGGCTAACCTAGGTGTTTGTTAAAATGCCACAGTGGGCATTTCTTCCTTATTTTCTGTTTCTATTTGAATAGGAATTTAGGGTTTAGTCTCGCTTATCGATTTTTATTGGACTGAGGTGGTAGTAGTGTCGTGTCATGTCGTATTGGACACGGGAACACACTGGGTTCACACACACGCACGCGCGTGGCAATTCCCCTGCTACTCGGGGTCCACAGTGTACTGGATACACCACGTGGACACGTGAAACTCGACACATGGGTCGGGGCTGACACTGACACGAGGCTTCCAAAGTTTTATGAGTCCTCATGTCGTGTCGGACACACTTTTGGGTGTGCACTGGTCGTGTACTGTACTGTGTTCTGTCCAGTTTCCATTTCATGTGTTAATTCCCATTGTTAATGGTTTAATTAATAATTAATTATCATTTTAATTTCCAGAACATGATTAATAATCTCTGTTAGTTGATTATTACATATTATATTAGGTTGTTGATTACTGAAATGAGAATATTAGACATGGCATTAGGTTTTCGATATTGTATATGACTGATACCACTGATACTTTATGTTCAGTTTTTCCTATGTTAATCCTATTTAATCTGTTTTAATTGATGTTTAAATAGTCATGTATGATCCTACATGTTGTTAGTTCATGTTTAATTCGATTTACTTATTCGAATAGGCTTTATGATATGAGAAATGGAATTTAGACTTTGACTTGGTCGAATGTATTTGAATGATACATTGTCTCCTTTTAAAGTCGAATTGGTTTTATTTCTTTTTTTTAAACTGAGTTTGAATTCCCTTTCCTGGAACCAAATTGATTGATATTGAGTGTTAATTCTCATACTTGTATTAGTTGTTTTCATTGTTGAATTCGATGTGGGATTGGGTTACAGTTAACTGTCAATTAAATAGACTGGAATCAAAAACTGAGAATTGAAGTCATTCCTTAATAATCGGAGAACTATTTTCCTTTCCTTAAACCTGAGATTGAAAGTTAGTCCTCCTACATTGTGTTGGTATTGTTTGGTGACTGAACTGGAATTCAATGTTAACTTCCATTGTTTTCTTTGGTACACTCTCATGTTATACAGCTCACTATTTTTCCTATTTCCTATTTGCACACACAGGTATCAATGTATCACTCACTGATTTTCAGGATATTATACTCACTGTACACAGGTTGTACCATTCACTGTTTTCCTGTTTTCCTGTTTTCCAGGATATCACACATTGACACCCTCATTCACTAACACTCTCTTGACACAACTCTATGTGACATTCACACATTTGCCTAACACTTATTCCATGATAACACACACTCTCACGACACTTGTTACACTACACCATGTACTCTCTTGTCACTCATACACACACATGCTCTCATGTCTCTCAATACACACACACACACATGAACACAAATACATGTGCCCATTTCCTATCTTCTATGTACATGTATATATGTGTATATATATATATATATATATATATATATATATATATATATATATATGAGATGCACATATATAGGTAGCCTATATGTTAATGTGTAGTACTATATTATATTATATATATATTAATATGTGTATATATGATATGTGGGTTGGCTTAGGCATGATATAGCCTATAGCCTAGGGCTCATGGCCTATGGGTGTGTCTGTATGCATAGTGAGTGTCTAGTTAGACTTGTATAGCCTTGATTAGACCTAGAATAGACTAGTATAGACTTGTTGACTTAGGTTTGACTTAGTTGACCTAGTTTGACTTCTAGGGTTGACCTAGAGTTGACTTTGGTCTAGATTGACCTAGATTCATGTAGAATGTATTGAATTGCATCTTTTTATCATTTTAGACTTATAGTGACTTGTACTGTTCTATAGGAGACAGACATCACTCCTCGGACAGTAGATATTCTTCAGATACTCAGGATACAGGCAAGTACATTCTCTGATCATTTCATATCCTGTTAGAATTATTCTTCTTCTTTAAATTACTTTACTTGATGCTGTCACGTTGGTCACACGGATTTGTACTATATGGATCCTTTCTTGAGATGTTATCCCCTCAGGAAGCATCGGATACTACATATTTTGTGTGTTTCACTTACATTGTGTATCACTATGCTTCATGGTTCATTGAATCACTTGTGACATGTACTCCCATGATCACAGAGTCTTCCATGAATCACCCATTTATGGGCATTCCTAGAATCCCCATTTATGGGACTATCATGTATCATCCTTCGGGGGCCATTACATGAATCATAACATAACCTGGCTGGATCCTTGTGTATTGATTGGGGGTACGGGGGAGTAGAAGTGGACATGTGAATAATATCCAAGTAGTGTAGCATCAGAATCATCCCGTAGTGTAGCATCAGAATCATCCTATGCCATTCACATGTCTATATTGTACTCTGACTCACTAGCCACTGTTAGTTCTCTATTTATAGTAGATATTTCTATTACAACTATCTTCTTTATATTATGTACTTTTTTATTTTCCTGTATCTTACTTTACTGTATGGTTATATTTTCTAACCTGCTATGATCTGTTGAGATATATTGTGCTCGCTCCGTCCTGATTGGGCACCGTTGATATATTTACAGAGGACGAGGATGAGGCTGGTGTTGACACTTTTTATGGGACAGCTCTAGATGACACCTGTGATCCGAATTTCCAGCCGGATCCACTAGCTATAGAGACTGAGGCTCCCTAGTCTAGGTTTTTATTATTTCTGTCATTTGAGATCTGGATTGTATATGTTCTTTCATATTCTGTAGTTGAGACTTTGTATTTCTGGATGTTTGCTGAGTTTTTATCTTAGACACTTAGACTCTTCTGATCATCTGTATTTCATTTTTAGTTATATATCATATCGTACTTCTTCTTCCTTAGTTGTGATTGAGTTTACATTCTGCTATGTCATCCCCATTCGGAGAGTATAAACTGCTTAGCCTTATACTGTTAGATGCATGAGACCTAGGACAGCGTTCTACCGCCGACACTGCGGCGTAGGCTGGACGTACCCACGTCTCGTGCCTTTACTCTAGGGTGCGGGTCGTGACACATCCCAATCCACTGCCAGATGTGTTACTGTATACCAAAAACATTTATTACCCTTAAGGAAGTGTCAAGACCGGTGTTGTAGTCAAACGCTTATTCAATTCATCAAAAGTCGTTTGACACTATGTTGTCCAGGTGAACTCCTGCTTCTTATGCATCAAACGCATCATAGGCTCAGCAATCCTCGAGAAATTCTCTACGAACCACCGATAGTATCTAGTAAGTCCGAGAAACTCCTCACCTTTGAAATAGACGTAGGCGCTAGCTATGTCTCAACTGCCTCTTTCTTCTCTGGATCAACCGAAAGTCCTTCACTAGAAACGATATGGCCCAGAAATGAGACCTTGTCTAAGAAAAATTCACACTTACTGAGCTTGGCATACAACTTCTCCTTACTCAATAATTCCAATACAACTCTGAGATTCTCCTCAAAATAAAAAATTAGTTAGGAAGAAAAAGAGATAAAAGTGTCTACTGCAGAAGAATTCTAATACGATTACTTGTACCATTCTATCGTAGGTATAGTATTATCAACCTATTCAATGATACCTGTCAGTTCACTTCTAGCAATTTCTCCTAATAGGATCTACGCATCTGATATCTAGGCACTCATACACAATTCATAATCTTAATCAGATCCATCTCTAAGAAACTTATCCGTTTCTAGCTACCCAACATCACAATCACACCAATAACCTAGCTTAATTATATTCTACAGTTTAACTATAAGGTTTGTCTATTTTAGTCATTTAATAAGTAGAAGGTAACGGAAACCTAAGGCTGGGTCAAACAAACCAGATCAATTCCAAACAATGGTAGGGTCAAGCAAAGCAGGATGGTTTGTCCAATTATTTCCAAGAACAGTATGAGGCCAAATAAGATGCATATGACGTAGTCTAGGTAAGACTCGAGAACTATATATTTTCGTGATTATGTCACGTGAAGTTACTGCGATGTCAGTTTGCATCTGGCTGCAAATAACTTTCTTATTCCATAATGTACAGATGATTGTAGTGCACATTTGCCATGCCAGTTAATACAGGTTCTTGAGCTTATCTTGGCCAAATCTACGAAATATTTTTGAATTAACTTTTTACAAAAATACAGGAGAAGGGATCATCATGCATAGTATATGGTTCAAGTAGAATTCGAGAAACATATGTGGCCATGATGTCGTTATCTGAAGTCCTGCCTTGCCAGTATTTCTCTAGCTGCAAAAACTTTGATTTTGTAATACAAAGATAAATATAATTTCTCAAACTTTTCTTTGGACCAATCCATAAGTCACTTTCTAACAAGCTAGCGCAAAGGAATGTGAAGAATTACTCAAGAAGTCAACAGGAAAGGGTTTAGTGAAATCTCGAGTTGGGAAGAACACAAAAGCAATCATGTTAAGAAAGAAGATAACATGAAATCAATCATGTTGAAGAGTCTTAGAGAAGTCTATAATCCTAGCTGTAGATGTATCATCAAATCCTATTCCTCAATCGGTTGCATGCTCGCATTAGTACGACTATCCTAGGTATCACCACGACTTTGTATAGTTCGCAAAGACTCGACCTGCACTTATGGATTCTAGTGTCTGTACCCCCGTTTTTCTGATGTTATAATAAGAGGAAGATACGTCCACTACGAAAATTCGTCTTACTAGCAAAAATAAATAAGGATTACAGTAGAACATAATCAAACTAGATTCAAATCAAGCAATCAAGTGAGAGTTCGAAATAAACTCAAGGAAGGTATCAAGTATGTTGTTGAGATCTTAAACACTAATCCTATATGTAGGCTTGTACGGTACAATAACGTATCCGAAATAATATTTTCTGACCTACATGGGCCACCACAAAAACTTATCACGCCCGGTCCCAAAATCCATAAGGGCTAGAACACGTGGCATGCCAGCATACACATTCCATTGATACACCCAATTTAATAGACCAAATAGAAAGTATCTTAAGCTATAAAATATAATCATAGTCATGGCAGTCATAGGCTTCTATACTCATCCACAGATATAAATATGAAATAACAAAAAATATGACATCATCGTACTGAATAAAGGAAACTGAAATAATATCAAATAGAAATAAAATAGTCAGTGATGTACAAAGAAAACTGAAATAATATCAAATAGAAATAAAATAGTCACATAGGAAAACCTATGGATACAAGTCTCAGCAAAATAAAATGGAACGATACAAGTCTCAAATAAAATGTAAAACCAAGTCACTAAAAGTCCATAGCTCTGACAGAAAATAAAAAAATATCAATATCAATAAAAGAAGAACTACTCCGGTACAACCTCGTCTTCCTCAGCTGGTGCAAAAGACTAATATACTCCCGGCCCACACTCCTCAAGAAAGTTCTCGTCAGCTATATCTGGGAAATAGCCAAGTCCTCAAGGGGACATAGCAAGGCACATAATATACAAGCTAAAGTGCAGCAAATGAAATATCTCGAAAAGAATAATAAAAAATGACGTAACATTTTTAGGACAACGTTCGCAAGCGCAGACATCTCCAAAGTAAATGCAACAAGGCAGGAATATACATATAACCGTTGTGTCATGTCAGAGTCTCAACGGTAACTATGAGAGAAACATGGATCACATGAAACAGTTATTCTCTCCGAATAAATATAGATAGATAATAAAAAGTATAGTACAGAGCATGGCCCACACAATTAGTAATTGTTCTCAACTCTAGAGCATCAATAAGTTGCATCCACAACTTATCGTTCTGATCTCTATCTAGACGGCCAATTCTATGACACATCTAGAAGAAGAAAAATGACAACCACCAACTTAACCTACAAGTATCAGAGAATCTAGTAAATTAGAAAATCTAGCACAAGTATCAGGAATCATACGTATCAATCACGTGTCGTATCCTACAAGTCTCAATGAAAATAAAATCCATAGATCTCTGACACTCTTTATATATCAATACTAGACAACTCAACAGTTAAGTGCACATGAATATAATCAAGAAGCACGTATTGATATATCCGCTATGGTCCAATACAATATCATAAATAAAAGAAATAAAATATAAGATAAACATGAACTGACAGTAGCATGGTGCACTTGTCTGATTCGGTAGTGTAAGATGAAAAGCAGCTCTCATGTCCATGCCTCCCGAATCTAATGCTCCTAAATAATTAATTAACTAATTTAAGTATTTAATCATGAAACTGATGATATGACTTAATTAACTAATTTATTATTACTAACCATAATAACTATATCCAAATATTTTATGGAATTATTTAGATTCATACATAACAATACACATGTTCCATGAGACATCGGGACTTGCTTTTATGGTTTTCGACTTCCGAAATTGTCGGTTAAGTCTCTACTTTAAGGGCACACATAAAAAATTATCTAAAATCATAAAAATAATAACTTAAAATTATTTTATACAGGCTATGAATTCTAGATTTTGAAATTCAATATATATATATATATATATATATATATATATATATATATATATATATATATATATATATAATTGACTTCTATATCGGCTAGTCTACCCGAAACTTGTCTAAAACATCACAAACTTCCAATATAAGTAAAAATACATGAAACATTATTTTAAAATATATTTATTACTGATTATTTCATAGAAAGTAAACTTGGATTCAATGGTCCAATTAACCACTAAGTTTTGGCTATTTTATGTCAGCCAATTATCCGAAAAGCTAGTATTTTAAACCCTATTTTTCCTGATCAGATCTAAGATGATAAAATCACAAAAAATTAATTAAAAAATATTTTTTAGTAATAAACCTACATTAGATTCAGCTTTGAAAAATTCCAACTATATCATAGGATTCCTTCATAATGGTGCTAAAAATTAGATTCAGTTTTGAAAAATTCCAACCATATCATAGGATTCCTTCATAATCGTACTAAAAATCAATGTTACCGTAACTCGATTTTTCAACAATCCTATGTGTAATCTTTTGAGATAAAATATGGAGTAAAAGAGATCAAAATATAATTTCTAAGACATTAAAATAAGATTTCTTATAGGATTATTAGCATGGTATTTGAGATGGAAAAAGATAGAAATTTTACCGAAATTCTTTGCTAGAAGGGTTATGGGCGCTCCTCCTTACCAAAGGTCCCAACTTTATTGCCTTGTTTGCTTGCTAACCCCTTCTTGATGGGTTTGAAGGTGTTGGAAATGGTTCTTGAAGGTTGGACGGTGAAGTAGTGCTTCTAGGGTTTGTTTTGAGGAGATAGATTGATGGATGATGAAAAGAATGGGTTTTTTTATGAAGGAGGAAGAGATTGATGATGTAGGGGATGAAGATTGAAGGATATGGGGCTTGGCGTTGGCCGCAATTTTTGGAGAAGAAGAGGTATAGGGGTCGGCCAAGGAGGTGGGAGGTAGTTTGTGATGGTTCGGGTTAGGTTTTTGATAGTAGTTGATATATATATGGGCATCCTAATGGGTTTACATGCACTATAGGGTTCCCTATTGGATTGATGGGGGTTGGCCACTATAGGGTTGCTGTTGGGGTGGCCGGCCATGATATGGGATCTCATATGGGGTTAGATTTGGTTAGTTTGGGTGTTGGTTGGTTTGGAATTTTAGTAGTTCGTCAATTTCCAACTAGGATGACACCAATAATAGGACTTCCCTAAAATGGAAACATAGAAATTTAATAAATATATATATCAATATAATGGTATTTGAGAGTACTACACGCCTACGTCGGTTTGGGTTTGATTTGAAAGAAGTTCAGAAAGGTTTGGTACAACCTGGTCTCCTAAAAAGTCATAAATGCTTATATAACTAATTAATTAATCAAAATATGACTTGGGCCACAACTTGAGTTGTTAACATGCCAGGGACAAAAATATGACTATCCCATCCCTAATATGGCTAATATACTAGTCATGGCACCCGACTACACTAGGCATGCCATACTATATAATTAACATGCATATCCAAACTCAACCATGACTATGGCCATTTTTATATAATAATAATAGAATTAAAATTAATTAAAAATTAATAAAAATCCAATAAAATATATTAAACCCATTTAAATATTCTTTTAAATTTTATGGGTTTTACAAGTCTCACTTCTACAAACAATATATATCCGTGGGACACTCGCTAAGGTTAATCATACGAAACTCTATCTTTCGATATGAGGACACCTGCCTAATCGCTAGGCTATCTTTACTAGAACAAAGCCAAAGTTAGTATTGGGATCACAATTCCCTAATAGCAACATAAAAATACTTGACCCCAATTTAAAAGATCAAACCATAGTCGATAGTATAACCAAGCTCGCCTCACTCCGATTTCTAATCATCAAGCATAGATTATCCCTATCTACATCTGCAACATTCAGTCCAAAGGGTTCGAGTCTGTTTCAGCAAAGCCAATCGTAGGGTAACATCAATTCCGATCATCCTCGATCATAACGTGGTTCAATGACACAACTCACAACTCTCAAACTCGTAATCCTCAATTTTTTCAATAAACCTATCAATCCGAACTCATATACCTCGAGTACAAAATCATAAGTCATAGTCCATCGATCATAAGACATAGTATCGATTTTAAATTCTAAGCCATAAAAATCGTAATCACAAAATCATGATCGTAACTTCGTTAATTATAAATTTCCTCAAATCCCAATCCCACTAAGCCTCAATGTGTGTATCCGTTTCATCGTAAAATTGTGAGACCGCCTACTGCAATCCATCGAGTCATAACCATCATCATATTAGCCATCCTCAAATTCGTCAACATTTTTATTTCCAATAGTCCAATTAATATCCATTCACATACATTTTTCAAGTTCATCAATTTACATCCTCCAAACATTCGTTACTATCAAAGTCCTAAAGTATAGAATCCATTCAAACAATAACATTTGACACGATCATCAATCCTTGAATTAGAGTACCCCCGAGTTACCGTACACCGATCTTTGATACCCCTCAATACCATCAATTATATACATAACTTGATGATCTTTCTTTTACAACAAACTTTGAGTCGTGCGACTAATACTATCATCCGAACTTAATATATAATATGCTCCTCAACATTCAAGATCTAATTAGCTATAGCTATCTTTCGAACTAGTTTCACAATCAATTTATTCAAACTCAAGATCACATATGTTTATCTGTCTATCTTAAGTTGTAATGCTCCAGTCCTAAAATACGTAGGACTAGAAATACATATACATGTCAGCTATGTATCAAGTGGACTCCAGTCCTACTCGAATACATATAAGCTGTCTTGGTTTCCTAGATCTATCTGTCAAATCAACTAACATCCATCTCAATCCATATGATAAATAAATATCAAGAATAGACAATATGTATCATGGTCTGTAGCCCAATAACGTATATGTTCGATCAAACCCGAAGAACAATACGGATCTGTAAAACTCGGCTAAAAAGTAGAATATAAATAATGAATAAAATATAAAAGTATGATAAAGTACTTGAATTAAATATAACAATAACTCCATGGTCAGCAAACTGTCTCTAAATAAGCAACTACCTGGAGAGACCACTAGATCCTCAGGGGACATAGCAAGGTACAGAAAAATATGCCAATATAACAATAAAGAAAATATAAACTAAAGGGTAACTACTATAATCATTCTAAGTGATATGCACGTTAGAACACGTTCTGGATGTCAGGTTCTCGTCACTGAGGATCACAAGCTCTTCAGCAAGCAAAAATTCAATGCACTGTGTCGTGGTAACTTGTGCAAGCAATAATATAACACGTGTAACGCTCTAGTCCCAAAATACGTAGGACTAGAAGATAGTATACATGCTAGCTACGTAACGAGAGGACTCCAGTCTAGCTCGAGTAGGTATAAGCTATTTTTTGGTTCTAAATCAACTATATCTTAATCCACTAATTATCAGTAACAATAACGAATCAAGTGCATTAAGGCTGATCAGATCGTAATATACTGATTCTAGAATAGATAAATGTATTAGAGTGGATCCCCAATAATACATTCATTATGAACAAGCTAGAAGAAAATGAAGCTTGTAAAATGCTAGGCTATAATAACAGCATAAGTCAAATAGAGGACAAAAGATAAATAAGGAAGATAAGGATAATAGAATCAACTAAATATACCTGTAGTCTTGGTGAAGCAACCATCATCCATCAATAAATTAAATCATGATAACTTCATCTAATACCTGGAGGGATCACCAGGTCCTTAGGGGACTAGCAAAATACATATAAATATGCAAAATATAACAGTATAAAATATGCAGAAAAAATAATAAATAGTTACGAAAGAATTAACTATGATACCAGGAAACTAAGACAGTGGCATGCCATACTAGACGTGGCTAACAAGTTAATCCTATAGATGTAGTCGAGGCAAGCACTCCCAATATATAATCTCAATTATTGTCCAAGGCAAGCGACTCTCAATCAAGAACGTAGCCAATTCTAGTCTCAATCTCCTAGAGGAATACAAGGGTCAAGTCGATCCTATAGACTATAGACAAGGTAAGTGCTCCTACTCTATAGAATATCTCAAGTCAAGTCATACTCAAGTCAAGTCATATCATGTCAAGTCGAGTCAAAGGAATAGTGGCGTAGGACTAGGCATCTCTATCATGGGACACAGATGAACCCGAATACCAATATAATAGGTAAATAAATATAACAGAAAACATGTACGAGCATATAAAATTAGAAACATGATGAAGTAAAATTAGAAACAGGGTAAAGCAACATGAATATAACAATATGAGGAAAAGATCAATAGAAAAGTAGAAAACATGCATATAATATATACTGTACAAGTTGGCAAGGTATACTTGCCTACTTTCTACGCTACGGTCGAGGATTCGATCCCAACTCCAAGTCCAACTAGCCTATATAATTCACTAAGTTTATTATATGTTAAAAAATATTATTAATGCTGCCTAGGTGTATATTATAGACATATTTATTATAAAGGTTGAAATTAATACTTGTGGTTTGTGTACTAGTTACTATAGAGTAAATACTATTTATGTGAATTAAAGGTAGTATGTAGTTATGAAATTTAATTAGATGTGGAAGGGGCTATACGTAATTATGCTACCAACTTTAGTCGGATCCAGTGCATATGTAAGCATTGCTTACGTGAATGGTGTGTGTTGTTGTTGTGTATATGTGTTGTGCAAACACATAGAAAAAGAGAGAAGTTTATTTGAAAAAATTAATTAATGGAGGGCTCATTTCCAACTACCAATTACCTATTCACATGTTGTGTAAGACAAAATGATGGTAGAGATGAGGTGGATTGATTGCACTATTGGTTTGTGGAGATAATTTATATGTAAATTTACAATCATGATTGCTTGAACTAACATGTGATAGAGAGAAACAATCATGGTCGGAGAGTGGAAAGAAGGGTTATTACAATTATGGTAAAATATCTATGAGATAAAAAGGAAAGCCAGGAGTCATATGCATGTAGTGTTGTCCATTCTCTTACATGTGCACAATACAGCTCCCTATACACGTGAACGGTGAGCTATTCTTCTTCATCTGTAATAAATCCTATAGTTCTACTATATTTCTTTCTATAGAATCTAAGAGAATGGTAGTAAACCTTACAAAAAAAACTCGGAGGGAGCTCTTGGCGTCAGCCATGAAGGGTGCTCATGGGCAGACACGGATACGGAAAGGTCGGGTCGTCGTACAGCACGGGTCGTTGGGTTGCTCCAAAGGAGGAAGCTTGTAATGCTTAAGTTTTTGTTTTAACATTTCTCTTTTTATAGAGAAATGAAGGGAATTTATAAATGGAAAAGGTTGAGTTGGGGGGTACGGTATGGAAGGGTCACTGGTTATAGAATGGAAGGGAAGGGGGTCAGCTATATAGGAATGAGAAGAGGTTGGGGGTTAGCTAAATAGGAATGAAAAGAGGTTGGAGGTTAGCTAAATTGGAATGGGAAGTGGTAGACTTATTGTTATTTATTAAAGAAAAATATAAACATTTAATCACTAATAGAATTATCTAAATAGTAATATTATTATTTCAACAAGAATCAATATTACCGAAAATAAATAAAAATAAATAGTTAAACTGTAGTCATGAAAATTCAAATAGATTGTTGAAATGAATTACAAAATTAGAAATTACTATATTATAAATAAAAATAATTTTTTTGTGAGGGATCTTACAACACCGAAGCTCTGCTACAGAGACAATGGCAAGCAATAGTGTAACAAGCAAGTCCGAAATATGGTAACAATGTCAAGTAATAAAATAACCTAATATGTCGATAATGTTCTCCCCACCCCATATCTAGTACTACCAAGTCAAGTCAAGTTTTGTATAACCAGTCACAAGTGCAAGTATCAATCTAGTATCATATCACGATGTCCATAACCATGAATACTCATGTAGACTCCGTATCATGAATCGTGTCGGTGTCATGTGGTCTATCGTGTCAATAAATACAAATAAAATATACGTAATGGCTAGTGTCGATATACATGTCAATAAAATAACATCGACACCCGAATACGACACGGATGCTAAATACTGACCAATTCGACATCATGATAATAATGAACGAGAAATAAATACAACAATAAAAAGGAAAAGGCAGTAAATCATAACATTGGCATGGTACACTTGCATGTACTTCCCAAGTGTGCATACTGCGGTTCAACTTTAGTATCCTCGGTCACACCATCGCGTACTACTAGAATAAATATACAACTACCAATCAATGACATATCTATTTCATACACACACCTATATTTACAACCATATTATATATAGCCTCGACTCGGTATGTTCTAACTAGACTAGTATCATGCCATATATAGCTACATCTAATATACTTAGTATCAAGTCACCATGACAAAAATAATATTTTTATAAAATAAAATAAAATATTTTTAATTCTAAAAATTTATTTCAAAATATTTTAAAAATAATTTTAGACTATAATACTTACAAGAAAACAAGTGTCAAGTTACTATATCAATATAGTATCAACATGACAAAATAATAATTCTACAAAATAAAGAAAATGTAATATATTATTCTGGAATATTTATTTAAAATATTTATAAATAATATTAACTAAAATATTTACAAGGAAACTAATATATAAAATTTCTATATCAACTATTAGCATCGTTAGCCAACATGTCGGGTTGGTCGGACCCAAAAACAAATAGATTTTTATAAAATACAATATTTAATTCTGAAATATTTTCTAAAAATATTAATAATCATTATTTAACTATGTTATATACGAGAAAACTAGTCTCTAACTACTATTCCAAACTAGTATCAATATTAGCTAACTATTCTACCCGAACGAACACAAAAATAAACAACTTTTAATTAATAATTAAATCTACAATAATTTAGTAAATAATAATAAAAATATATTTTTTCCAGAAAATTACACAAAATAATTCTTTTATAAAAATCTATGAAGTTTCGGGTTCGATCACAATATTAGTTTCGACGAAATCAATGTTTGACACTTGTGCGATGAAAATGGATTTTTAAAAATATGAAACTCAACGACATGGCCAAAAAGTATATTGGAATGATAGCACAATATGTTAGGAGCGTTACAAATATCTTTTGAGAGGTCAAAAAGCGCCGCAAGTAAGCGAAAACTCGCATGCAACTGAATTGGTTCAGTCCGGACACACGTTCGTAAAACGGATGCCCTGGACAAACCATATGAAACCACGTGGGTGGCCAATTGGAGATGAAAATAGATGCATAGGGCCTCACCTTAGTTTTGGTTTCACGACAAATGGATAAATGAAAGTAGATGAAACATAGTGTTGAAGTGAACAAATCTGGGTTCAAAATTTTTATTGCGGTTGGAAATAACCTTCAAGTTCTGTCCGCAAACAACCAAACGAGTATACGAGACTTCTCCTGGGCTTGATAGGGTTGAAGAAGGGTCTCTCAGGATCTTCTTGGAGGTGGTGGCATGAAAAACAGAGGTAGGGAAAGGGGGTGTTTGGCCGGTTGGGAAAATATGTGCGCATGAGAAACCCAAAAGGAAAGCTCCTGGGTTTTATATATTTTCTTAAAAAATAATAGCAGAAAGAGAGAGGGGCACATGTTTACTTGAGAAAAAGGATTTAGGAGAGATTTGATTTTGGTTTGGTTGAAATTTGAATTTGTTTTGAATTAAAAAGGAAAGGAAAAAATTGAGTGACATTTATTATTTCCAAATAACCCCTTCTCAGTCTTTGTTTTGGATATTTGCATATTCCAAAATAGATGGGTGTAAATAATTAATAGAAACCACACTAGTATCATCCTATTAGGATAGGGCAACCTAGAATAGGCTCTACCAATCCTAGTTGGACTAGTTTCGGGCCGGTACGATTTATTGAACTGAAATAGACCCCGAAAGTCTATTAAATGGGTCTTGTGTGCCATTTGAAAATAAATAGCACATGAGAACTCAATTGAGTGGGACACTATTGACATATATGTAGTAGGCTAAAAATATGTCCAAAAATATATTGGGTCGAAAAGTTTGGATCGGATTTGGGCCTCAAATTGGAATTGGGAAAAAAACTTATCGAAATTACGGCGGAGGCAAAAGTGACCATTTTGATCCAAAATTTATGCAAGAAAATATGATTGAGTGGGATATAATATGCCAAAATCAAGAGAAAAATATAGGTTTGGGTTTTGGATAAGCTACTTGGGTTCAAATTTAAATCTATAGGCCTAGTCATGCCATGACTAATTAGACTAGTCTAAATTCTAATTTTCTAGTCTATGAGTCAAAATAAATGACATGCTAATGGAACACAAATGGAAAAAATTTCTTTGATAAAAAATAGTCGTACATAGAAATATGGTGTTGACAAACTACATCCGTCTTCGTTCTCAAACGTACATCCCTAGTAGCAACAACCTTTGATACATCTCCATTGTCCATCTTAAACACTCTATGATCTCTTATTGTGTAAGTGGCAAATAGTGTCCTGTTGTGAGATACGTTAACTGAATTCCCTGTGTCCATGAGCCAAAAATTGTTATCGTAGGCGAGGTTCATGACTACCTCATCACCCACAATGATCACATCACCTCCATGTGCCGATGCAATCAATGTAGTGTTCTCACTTTGCTTTTCCTTTTTGCCTTTCTATCTTCCAAGTGAAATAATTTTTCTTGATGTGGCCCTTCTTTCCACAATGGTATCTGAGTTCTCGTGCCGACCCTTAGACTTTCCCATGCTCTTGTGTTTGCCATCGTTCAGAGCCCTGATTTTACTCCTTTTACGACTCTCTGAAACAAGCGCCTCTGAGTAGGATGTGGATGAAGTGCCCTGAGAACATCTTCGCATCTCTTCATTCGGTACCCCGCTCTTAGCAAACTCTAGACTGGCCAAGCCTTCTAGAGCAGAAATTATCATAGACACTCGTATGGCTTCCCACGAGTCTGGCAATGTACACAACATCTATAGTCCCTCTACCTCGTCGTCGAACTTGACTCCTATCGAAGATAGTTGGTCAACCACGCCCTGAAATTCACTCAAGTGATCCGTGATAGACGTACCATCTTTGTAGACCATCATTTGTTGGATCATGAATAGATTGTTCACCCCGTCCTTCTTAGCATACAAAGATTCCAACTTATTCCACAATATCCTTGTGTCCTCTTTACTGGCAACGTAATTGTACACGTTCTTGTCAACGAACTGCCTGATGTACCAATACATATGTATGTGCCCAAAGTTTAAGTCCTCTTCGGATTTATCAACTGACCTCTCGAAAGAAGATACTAGCTGATGTAGCTTTTTGACAAATAACAAGTCTTTTATCTTGCTCCTTCAGTAGTAGTAGTTGATACGATTTAGGGTTACCATGTGCACCGACTTCATGTCCATCTCTTCTCCCTTGTTTGACTGTAAACTATGACACCCTCTAAAAATAAAGATCTGATACCACATGTTGTTATCAGCAAGAAAAAAAACCAATGCTTTGGTACCATGTGCTAAAAATAAAATACAGAAAATATTCCTCCAAATCAAAGAGACTACGAGAGAATCGAAGAAAAGTACATAAAACCAAATACCAAAAGAACCACATAGAAAGCCAACGCAGACACAATAAATTTTTGACATGGAACCATTGCGAAATAAAACTATGGGACGATCATAGTCCAACCCTGAAAAGCCTCCACTGTTGGAGTAGAAGATTACACCCTCTACAAGCTCCTCACCGATCCAAACGGATCACCACAACTCCTTGAAGAAGAAAATACAATTTATAAGCACACGAAGAACGAAGATAGGCCTATGTTTTAAATTTTTTATAGTAACTTATAACACTAATCATCCTTATTTTAAAAACAAAATATAAAGTAAAAGGATGATCCATATATATACCTTTAAAAGATGGGTAATTCTTTAATACCCATGAAACAGAGGGGGGTTTATGTATTTATTTTATAAAATTAATCGGAGATGCAGAACTCTGACAAAAAAATTATAGCAAACAATAACTTAAATGGAGAAAGGCCCAAATTGTTTTTGGAGGTTGTTCGGGACATTTATGTTGTGCAACGTGTATTTAAATGGTGAGAATGCTATTTCCATTTTGCTATTCAATTAAAGAATTCTCCGAAATGATCTCCTCTTCGATGTAGCCGTGAATTCTCTCTTTCTCTCTCCAATAGTTGTAAATCACTATTGCCTTCTTTTGTATTTTTTGAGATATATTTTAGGATGAGAAACCATCTAATATATATAGCCACAAACCTGCAACTAAAATGAACCATTGAGTTATTCGTATATATGTAGCAATACTCAATCTAAACCATTGTTGTATTCATATTATATATAAAAATACCCAATCCAATTTCATTGAGATATTCCTACTATATATAGAAATATCCAATCCAACTATATCGGGATATTCCTATTATATATATGAAAACCCAATCCGACTTCGGGGTACTTTTCACATAGGTTGAGAACCTCACTCACTCCAACACAATGGCCAAACTCGACATTATTCGAGTTATGCTCTCCATTGCTACTGTCAAGGATTGGTCTCTATACCAACTAGACGTCAACAATACCTTCTTACAAGGTGATCTTCTTGAAGAAATTTACATGAAATTACCACATGAATTTTCAAAAAAGGGGGACGTGTGTGTTTGTAAACTTCATAAATCTCTATATAGCCTTAAACAAGGCTCTATTCAATGATTTTCAAATTTTCCTCTACACTACTCAAAAAGGGGTTCACACAATCTATTGTCGATTACAATCTTTTCACAAACACTCAATGAAGAATTACTCTCTATGTTCTCGTGTATGTCAATAATTCATTATTATCGAGAATGATAAAAATGCCATTTTTGAACTAAAAAGATTTCTTGAAAAATCTTTTTAATCAAAGACCTAGGTCGGTTACAATATTTTCTTGGAATTGAGGATTCTCATTCGCATAAAGGTATTTTCTTTGTCAAAGAAAATACATTATCGATATCTTAAAGGATGTTGGCATGGTTGGAGCCGTGTAGCTGAATTTCCAATGGAGCAATACCTAGGTCTTCAACTCACAGATGGTGATCCTCTTCCCGATCTAACATTCTATCTTCATCTCGTTGTTCTTCATCTCACAGTTACATGACCTGACATTCAATATGCCATTCACACTCTAAGCTGATTTATGCAGGCTCCACGCACCGCTTACTTAGTTGTACCGCTCACATATATAACGTAAAACTATCACTTTTTAACTCTATAAAAGGATAATGTAAGAAATTATATGAATTGTATAAAGATGATCTGAAAACTTAAAGAGGAATTGTGAACTCTCCTTAACCTTGAGATTTCTGCTTCTAACTGGACCCATGAGGACTTGGTGAGATTGGGTCTCAATCTAATACTAATATATATTAGGGGTGAGTATTATTCGATTTTGTATCAAAAATCGCACCAAGCCGAACCTAGTAAAAGATTCAGTTCAGTTTCAAAATATTCAATTCTATTTCAATTTTGCAAATACTAAATTCTTTATTGGATTTTGGTTTTAGATTTTGGATTTCGGTTTCGGTCCAAAATCTAAAATTGAATAAACTTGTACAATTTTTTTTGAGGTGTCCTTTTCTCCAGGCGGACGAGCAACGCCAATGAAGGATTCGAACCGTGTCCATTCCCACGGGACCCCGGTGTACCCAACAAGATACACCCCCACGAACAACTTGTATAATTGTGTAAATACTCTCAGTTATAAGCATATTTGTGATTACAAATATGTATATTTTAAAAGTAATAATTCTATATATGTATTTTAAAGTCCAGCTTTGGTAATTTACAACTAGTCAACTTTGTGCGTAATTTTGAAATACAACAAATGTGTGTATAAATTTTATAATTTTTAGTATCATTTAACCACGATTACAACTTTAAGTCCGATCCAATAAGCAATAAATATTCCAACCCAAAAAACCGAATTGATTATCCTGTTCGATTCGGTTTCGATTTTGGCTAATTTCAATTCGATTTCGTTTTGAGTTTTTAGAATATCAGTTTATTCGGTTTTGACTATTTCAATTCGGTTGAACTCGAATAAACCGAATACTCACCCCCAATATATATGTACGTTATTTCATATTACTTGAAAAACGCAATAATAGTTTTTAATCTTTTATTATTTCTATAAGTAATTATCCAAATATTTATATTAAATTTAATGAAAATTTTTAATTGTAAATATATGTAAGAATATTAAAAAAAATCAACAAGAAAGTATTATTTTGGATGGTTGGGATATGTTGTCTCCAAATATGGTATCCAAATTCGTCTCTTCTCACATACAAATATGGGTCCAATTAATCAGCTGTGAGTGTTATTTTTTATAAAATTGGTGAGGCCTACATCTTTATATGAGAGTGGACAAATTTGAAACAACATTCTTAGAGCATCTCCAGCCCTACATTCTTAGAGCATCTCCAGCCCTATTGTGAGTTTGGAAAAAAAAGTTATTGCCACATAGGAATGACGAGTTTTCATTTAGAAAGTGCTTCTCAAATGCAAATGTCAAATAAATTATGAAGGTGACATGGCAAAGACATTATAAAGTTGGTTGTTTAGTTATAGATAAATGCACTTGACAACGACTTTACCTCCACATCTTTAATTACGAATAAAAATATTTATAGAGGAGAAGCTGCATTGGAATTTGGATTGGAATTTGGAAAAAAAATATTTATTTTATTGTCTTCTCAATACTTTTGCATTGAAGAGATTTTTCTACCTCATTGTCTTTTGTGAATATAATCTTGCCACCCAATAAAGTTATTGTCTTGTGTCTCATGTCACATAAGAATGACAACACATAACAAGACAATAGGGTTGGACATGCTCTTAGGGCTCGTTTGAATCAAGTTTTTGTATTCCTAGGAATCCATTTTCTATTCCTTTCTCAAGGAAAGGAATTCAACATTATTTTTGGTTAAGTTGAGAATATATAGTCTAAAATTTCAAAATTTTCATTCTCATATTTGGTTCACACAGGAATAGGAATCCTAATTTATAGTTTTACATAAATATCCTTTTTATTAATTTAATTATTCTATTATTACATACATTGTTTGGGATAGAAGTTAAAATTTTGAAGTACATGAGGATATTACCGTCCAAACAAAATATTCAAACAATATTCCTAGAAAATCAAAATTATTCCCGATTGGGGGTTGGTAATAGTTTTTCCACATCAATGAAAATATGATGCCTTTCGTGTTTGTTTAATGAAAATTTTTGAGTTGCGCACACTTGTTTTAGCATAATTCAATGTGCACCCCACCGAATTACCATAATGCATGAAACCCCCCACTTTTAATGGATATCGTCAATGATTAACAGTCAACTCCCTTGACCCCATATTTAAGTATGGTACACCTTGAATTATAACCAAAATATCCTCAAATAAGTGGGATGCACATTGAATTATGGTAAATTAAGTGGGGTACAACTCAAAAATTTTCTTTTTACTTATGTAGGTCAAAGAAGTTGACTGTTAATCATTGACAATTTTTGTTAAAAGTAAAAATTTTTATACATTATAATAATTTGGTGGAGTACATCTTGAATTATGATAAAATAAGTAGGAAACTAACTCAATTTTTTTTTTAATTTCCAATCTAGATATAACAAACATGAATAAAAAAATTAAAACTCATTTCTAAGCTATCAAAAGTTGAACCAAACCCTAGACAACAGATCCCATTTCATGTTGTAGGTTGGGCCGGTTAGCCCGGTACCCGGCCCAGTCCCGGACCGGCCCGCGGTCAAATCAGCCCGGCCCGGCCCGGCCGAGGCCCGAACCGGCCCGGCCCCCCACCCCCCAACGGGTCGGGTCGGGCCTCCCCCCCAGTCCAAGCCCGGCCCGGCCCGGCCCGATAAATTTTTTTTATTCAGTTGTAGGCCCGGCCCGGTTGGACCGGTCCAGCCGAACGTTGGACTGAGCGGTTCAATTTTTTTTTTAAATTCAGCCGACCGTGTGGGGGGGGAGTATTTTACCAAAATGCCCCTCCCATATAGCCGTTTTTAAAACGTTGAAAGGGGCATTTTGGTCATTTTGGCCCAAAATTACCAAAATAACCCTAAAAATTTTCTATAAATAGGCCAAAAATCCTATTTTTCAAACACAACTCATTTCTCTACATTTCTCTACAGTTTTCTACGGCTTCCCGATCTCCCTCCCAACTCCATTCCGGCTCTACGGCTTCCCGATCTTCCTTTCAATCCCTTACTTTCTTCTAACAAAGTTTTACTTTATTTTATTTTATATATGGCTGGTGAAGGTTCAAACCCACCTGATCTTGCTGGACAGACTTACCAATTTTTTAATACTTTTTTTGACGGTACTCAAATTCTACCTGAGCAAGTAGCAACCAATCCGATTTCGGAAGGGTTCCAACCATCTCCTCCGGAAGTCGCTAGTTCCACCCAACGTCCTGAAAAGAAAAAAAGGTCCAAGTATTGGGAATATTTTACGTTGATTTTTAAAACTAATCCTGATGGTTCGCTTGTTTTAGATGCCAAGGGTGAACCAATACCGTACAAGGAGCAATACAAGAAATGTTGCAACCAGAACGCATGGAAGAAGGGCGGTGGCACCGAGACCATATCCAGACACTACGACACTTGCTACGGGAAGGACACACTTCAAGCGTCCCAAACCTAAATAAGCTTTGGCACCACCGGTTCTTCAATGGGTAACTTTACTTACTCAGCTGCTCGGTATAAAACTGAATTAACTAAAAATATTATTCGTGAAGAACTTCCTTTCACGACGGGTGAAAGCGAATCTTTACGATATTATGCATCAATTTTTTTAAACCCCTCCTTTACTAGAGTGAGTAGACAACAAGCTCAAAATGAGGCTATTCGTCTCTTTAACGAGCGGAAAGCCGCTTTGAAAGCGGATTTTCAAAATGTTAGTAAGTTGTCTATTACTTCTGATATTTGGACTGCTAAGTGGAGTTATGCTTATATTTGTATTACTGCACACTATATAGATGCACAATGGATATTGCAAAAATGCACCATCTGTCTTAAAATTATAGAATGTCCACACACGGGCGCTGTAATTTCAAGTGAGATTTCAAAACACGTGTGTGAATATGATATTCACCATAAAATTTTTCTATCTCTTTGGACAATGCATCAAACAATACTGCTACTATGTCTTCTTTGTCAGTAATTTTTCAGCCTATTCACTACCAAAATAAGTCATATCAGCGACGTATTTAGCGACTCCAAGATAAAACGTCGCTAATATTTGGTGATTTAGCGACGTTTATCTAAGACGTCGCTGTTTGTCGCCAACAGCGACTAAAAGCGACGTCTAGCGGCTACAATTTGTTAAATGGGAATCTGCGTCGCAAGTTCGTCGGTACACGTCGCTGATATAGCGACGTGTAGCGACGCTTTTTAAGTAGCATCGCCGTTTATTAAATATCAGCGACATTTAGCGACGGCTGAGAAGGACGTCGCTAAATGTTTCATATAGGCGGCGAGGGTTTCCTTTTCGATCATTCACAAATTTTTCACCCCAATTTTTTGCGTGCTCCTCCTCCGCAACGCTCCTCCGGCGATTTCCCTCCTCCGGCCTCCTCCTCCGCGGCGCTCCTCCGGCGATCTTCCTCCTCCGGCCTCCTCCTTCTCCTCCTCCTCCTTCCTCAGGTAGCCCCTCCTCAGGTGATCCCCTGTCCCCACTTCCCAGTTTCTCCTCGTCTTCTAGCTCTCTCTTGCTTCTAGTTCGTACCCACGAGAGCGTGGACTCGCTGCGGGGGACACGAGACTCACAGTGGACTCACTGCGGGGGACACGAGAGCGTGGATTCGCTTCTAATTCGTGTGACACCTATTTTGTTGGTTTGGACATGTCGTGTCCTACTGTGTGGACACGAGACTCACAGTGTGACACCTATATAATAATACTGGGAGTTTTTTGGGCATATCAACTATCAATTTGATGTTTTGCTTGGATTCGAATTCTAATTTAGGGTTCGAGCCCTATTTACTGATACTGGGAGTTTTTTGGGCATTTTCAGGGTTTTGAAATGATGAATAAATTGACTAATAATTATTATCGAGCCCTATAAACTTTCAGCTATGTCACGAAGGATGGATACTAATCCTGTGAATGAGTTTTCTCCTAAGTATTCTCGACAGTTGAGTATGATTTAGCTCACTGACATTACTGAAATATGGAATGATTAGTGTAGGATATGTTGGTCAGGTTTTGGCAGAGTTGGGATATGATAGTATGCATGTTACAATTAACAAGGAATGCTGTTGACACCAAATGTTGCACGACAGGTTACTTGAGTAACCTGGAATGTTTTACCTACTGAAACAAATAGTTTGGGCAAGGGTGTGTATAGGTTTGGAAAAATGGTGAGATACACCAAGTCAGACGCTGTCCCTACAGTCATTCGACTGGCGAGGTAGAAATCTATGTACGACATTTGCTATAAGGACTTTGCATTAATCTACGGTACGACATCGTGATCAGGACATAGTCCCTGCAACCATTCGACTGGCGAGGCAGAAACTATGTAGCCGTAGATAAAGTTGACTGTCCTCCGACCCTCATCCCTCGACAATGATGATACGACAACCTATCGCTATATCTTATATAGTAGTAGATGATGTCTTAGTATTACATTATGTGAGTTCATCTTGATTCTGTTATATTCTTCAGATACTAGATACGATAAGAACATATACTACACCATATGTACAGAACATAGATGATTCACACTAATGTATGCTAGAATGAATCTTGGGTTGTGTTCTGAGCCATCCGTTCTCACACTTGGCAAAAAATCGAATTTTTTATACTTTATCTGCTTTCGAAAATGTACTCAAATTACATGATGGTTCCTTTAGTTAGCTTGCTTATGTTACAATTATATTATTTATGACTATCGATCTTACCAGATGGCACCCATGACCCGAGGAGCGGTACGACGTTTAAGAAAAACAGTGAATGCTGAGGTGGCACCTCCTACAGTTAAGGAGAAAGTGGAACCGGTTGCTAGTGAGACCGGAAGTTCTATTCATCCAGCACCGGTAGCTAATGAGACCGGTAGTTCTATTCATGCAACACTTGTAAGGGACGACATCTCTCCTCACGCCAAAGATCTCGCTTTTTCGAGGTGGTTGCGTGATCGTATTACTGAGCGTTTGCGTGAGCTGCATGGTTCTCATTAGCTATTAGTACTTATTTGTATTGAATTATTTGTATTGGGTTGTTTTTGTATTAGACTATTTGTATTGGACTACATATATGAATTAGTACTGTGTCAATCTCTAGATTGTATTGGTACTACGACCCTCATCCCTCGGCAATGATGATACGACAACCAACCAGAGAGGATACTCTGAGAGATCCATCTGAGTAGGACGTATACTATGAGAGATCACCTTTACAAGTATGATATTAGTAGTAGGATTGAGTGTGTACGTCCTACTCAGATGGATCTCTCACCGTTACTATTTTTTTCTGACAGCATGGTGGATATGCTCCGTCAACAGGTTCTTGCTCTGAGCCAAAACTTTGCCCCGGAGCTCAAGTGGACAACCTTCGTGTAGAGCTCGAGTGAGAGGTTCCTGACAGCATGGTGGTCTCCTTTGTCAAAGTATCCGTGCTCATCACACATTGGTTGTGAGATGAACACGGATACTTTAACAAAGGAGACCACAATGCTGTCAAGAACCTCTTACTCGAGCTCTACACGAAGGATGTCCACTTGAGCTCCGGGGCAAAGTTTTGGCTCGAAGCAAGAATCTGTTGACGGAGCACATCCACCATGTTGTCAGAAAAAAATAGTAATGGTGAGAGACCCATCTGAGTAGGACGTACACACTCAATCCCACTACTGATATCATTCTTGTAAAGGTGATCTCTCAGAGTATACGTCCTACTCAGATGGATCTCTCAGAGTATCCTCTCCGGTTGGGTTGTGTTCTGAGCCATCCGTTCTCACACTTAAAATACATATGAATTAGAACTGTGTTTTGTATTTTCGGCGAACCCAGGGATTTGATTCTGTATTTTGTATTTTGGTTTCTGTATTTTGGCTCCAGCTCCATTTGCATTAATCTACGGTACGACATGGTCCCTGCAGCCATTCGACTGGCGAGACAGAAACTATGTAGCCGTAGATAAAGCTGACTGTCCTCCGACCCTCATCCCTCGGCAATGATGATATGACAACCTATCACTATATCTTATATAGTAGTAGATGATGTTTTAGTATTACATTATGTGAGTTCATCTCGATTCTGTTATATCCTTCAGATACTAGATACGATAAGAACATATACTACACCATATGTACAGAACATAGATGATTCACACTAATGTATGCTAGAATGAATTTTGGGTTGTGTTTTGAGCCATCCTTCATCTGCCCCCTTCCATGTCCCTCTCGTTATGTCGCGAACCTCTTCCTCTATGCCATCAAAATCAAAATCCTCGACTCTCTTTCGCTTCTTGGATATTGACCCAGCTTCCAATCTCTCATTTTCCTCCGGGTCCACTCTACTCCCTATCTCTTCCTCTTTTATACACGGATCTACAGAATCAATACCATCCAAGGAAGGCAAAACTGAATCAGCATTGTCTTCCGGATCATCCTCATCAAGGCATAACGGGCTGTTCAGCGTGCCCAGCTTCTTCAACTTCTCACTGGCTGTAGAGTCGAAATGGGAACGGGTCCTCTTTGCCAGCCCGGAGCTCTGACTCGCACTCGTCGCCTCGCTACCGGTTTTCTCTCCTCCTCTGACGCGGGTCATAAGAAAAAATTTCGTACCTCTTCTTCACATAAACATCATTGCCGCCTTGTACTCGAGCCTCCTCGTCTGTGACGCTATCCAACTTCTCGGTGCCTACATTGTCACTTGAATCTCCCCTTCGACTCGTATCGTCCTCTTCTTCGCCTATCTTTTCGCTCCCTGTCTTGTAATCATCTGCTATCACCGCCGACTCATTCGACTCCTTCTTCGATGACTCCGAGGAGGAGGAGGAGGAGGTGGAGGAGGAAGACTCGGAGAAGAAGTCGAATGAGTCGGCGGTGATAGCAGATGATTGCAAGATAGGGAGTGAAAAGACAGGCGAAGAAGAGGACGATACGAGTTGAAGGGGAGATTCGAGTGACAATGTAGGCACCGAGAAGTTGGATAGCGTCACAGACGAGGAGGCTCGAGTATAAGATGACAATGATTTTTATGTGAAGAAGAGGTACAAAATTTCTTTTCTTATAACCCGCGTCAGAGGAGAAGAGAAAATCGGTAGCGAGGCGACGAGTGCGAGTCAGAGCTCCGGGCCGACAAAGAGGACCCATTTCCATTTCGACTCTGCAGCCAGCGAGAAGTTGAAGAAGCTGGGCACGCTGAGCAGCCCGTTATGCCTTGATGAGGACGATCCGGAAGACAATGCTGATTCAGCATCTTCCTTCTCCTCTCCTTCACCATGTCTCTGGACCCATCTGCTCCTCCATACTTCCCTTCTTCTTATTTGACTCTCTCAACCACATATGACATCCACCTCAAGTGTAGAGTTATGGGAGAAGAAGTGGGCAGAAAGAGGAGGGGGAAGCAGCACAGCCGGCGGCATGACCCAGAGGAAGTACAGATGTTTTCTTCAAATCCGTAGGAGAACTATAAGGATATATCTTTTCACAACATGTCATCTTGTCAAAGACCCTTAATGTGAATATCATGTTACCGTGGTGTCGGAAGACTAACATGTGATAATTTTTTAAGCCGTATGTTTTGACATAATCCTCCCAACTCTTTCCTCCTATGTAGTAATCTTGCATTACTACATAGCAGGAAAGAGTTTGGAGGATTATGTCAAAATACACGGCTTAGAAAATTATGACATGTTAGTCTTCCGACACCGCGGTAACATAGTTGTCACATTAAGGGTCTTTGACAAGGTGATATGTTGTAAAAAGATATATCCTTATAGTTCTCCTACGGATGTTGAAGAAAACCTCTGTACTTCTTCCGGGTCATGTCGCCGGCTGTGCTGCTTCCCCTTCCTCTTCCTACTCACTTCTTCTCCCCCGACTCTACACTTGAGGTGGATATCATATGTGGCTGAGAGAGTCAAATAAGAAGAAGGGAAGTAGGAAGGAGCAGATGGGTCCAGAGCCATGGTGGAGGAGAGGAGAAGGAAGATGCTTGATCAGAACTTGAGGTGGAAAAGTTGTGACGTTGATAGCGTGAGAGAGGGAGGGAAGTGGCTGCATGTCTTTGGCTCACTCGAGCGGTATTTGTCCTCCGACCCTCATCCCTCGGCAATAATGATACGACAACCTATCACTATATCTTATATAGTAGTAGATGATGTCTTAGTATTATATTATGTGAGTTCATCTTGATTCTGTTACATTCTTCAGATACTAGATACGATAAGAACATATACTACACCATATGTACAGAACATAGATGATTCACACTAATGTATGCTAGAATGAATTTTGGTTTGTGTTCTGAGCCATTCGTTCCCATACTTGGCAATTAAGTTGTGGACCATTATGTTTGACATTGTTGTTACAAATTTTCGTATATCTGTGTTGATTGATGAGATTGTGTTTCAAACGTGTTCGTGATTGTGTGTATCTGTGTTGTTTGATACTGTGTTCGTGATACACACCGTCGTTGTTGTAACAAATAGTGTAGGGGATGCTGCAAATGCTGCAGGGGATGCTGCAAATGCTGTATTTTTTTTTATTTTTTTAAGATTAGCGACGTTCAGCGACTCTCAGCGACGTTCAGAGCCATGGTGGAGGAGAGGAGAAGGAAGATGCCTTTGGCTGAGAGAGTCAAATAAGAAAAAGGGAAGTAGGGAGGAGAAGATGGGTCCAGAGCCATGGTGGAGGAGAGGAGAAGGAAGATGCTTGATCAGAACTTGAGGTGGAAAAGTTGTGACATTGATAGCGTGAGAGAGGGAGGGAAGTGGCTGCATGCCTTTGGCTCACTCGAGCGGTATTTTTCCTCCGACTCTCATCCCTCGGCAATGATGATACGACAACCTATCACTATATCTTATATAGTAGTAGATGATGTCTTAGTATTAAATTATGTGAGTTCATCTTGATTGTGTTAATTCTTCAGATACTAGATACGATAAGAACATATACTACACCATATGTACAGAACATAGATGATTCACACTAATGTATGCTAGAATGAATTTTGGGTTGTGTTCTGAGCTATTTCGTTCCCATACTTGGCAATTAAGTTGTGGACCATTATGTTTGACATTGTTGTTATAAATTTTCATATATCTGTGTTGATTGATGAGATTGTGTTTCAAACGTGTTCGTGATTGTGTGTATCTGTGTTGTTTGATACTGTGTTCGTGATACACACCGTCGTTGTTGTAACAAATGGTGTAGGGGATGCTGCAAATGCTGCAGGGGATGCTGCAAATGCTGTATTTTTTTTTCACGTTCAGCGACTCTCAGCGACGTCCAGCGACGACGGTAACGTCGCTAAGTAAGTATCACAACGTCGCTAACTGTGATGAATACCGTCGCTGATCATCACTAAACGTCGCTACGTAAGACGTCGCTAAACGTCGCTATATATCGGTACTATAGCGACGTAGCAAAGTCACAGAACGTCATCATTTGGCTCTCAAGCCAGGTCAGCATCGATGCATGTCAAGTCGCTCAACGTCGCTAGGTTGCGTCGGTAAATGATGACGTTTTACGTCGCTGGTAGTCGCTGAATTAGCGACGTATCAGCGTCGCTAAGTGTCGTCGCAATAGCGACGTATTGCGACGTTTTGTTGTTTAGCGACTAGGTTAATCGCGACTACGTGCAAACGTCGCTAAATACGTCGCTAATCGATATTAGCGACGTATTTTCCCTATTTAGCGACGTCCTGAGGCGTCGCTGATTTGACAGATTTTAGTAGTGATTTTAGAAGGTAGACTTTTGCATGTTAGGTGTGCTTGCCATATAATTAACTTAGTTGTTAAAGAATGTTTACAATTTTTTGGTCCCCATTTAGACACTCTGCGACAATGCTTACTCCACCTAAACTCGTCTCCAAGTAGACAACAAAGTTTTGCATGCACGTGCGCACATTTTGGTATTACTTTTAGAAGATTTGTGAAGGATATACCAAATAGGTGGAACTCCACCTACTTGATGTTGAAATTTGCAATTCCTTTTAAGAATGCTATTACATATTATTGTACTTCGGATGTCAGCTTTGACTATCAAGTTACTACTGATGATTAGGTAGCAGCTGAAAGTGTTTGTGAATTTTTAGAAGTTTTTTACAATGCTACATGTATTCTTTCTGCTGTTTATTATCCCACATCTTGCTTAGCTTTACGTGAACTTTGTAGCATGTCTTATTTATTTTCTAAATATAGAGATCATCCAAATTTTGAATATGCGGTGAGAAATATGGAAGCCAAATTCAAGAAATATTGGGGTGAAGTACCTCTTTTATATTGTTTGGCTTCCATATTTGATCCTACAATCAAATTGGATGGCGTAGAGGTTTTATTAGATGGATATGGAGAATATATGGGTATAGATGTTACTGACATGAAACTAGAAGTTAAAGTTGCGTTGGATAGGTTAGTTATACTGTACGAAGAAGGAGCAACGTCGACCCGACCAACTCAGGGGGGGCTAGTAGTAGCTCCGGCTTGGCGTCTAAGCTATCAGCAGCCGGTCGCATACTACAAAGGAAGAAACAAAAACAATCTTCCCAACCTACTCAAGAGTTGTCTCTTTACCTTAATTCTTATCAAGATGAAGATGAGACTCCAGATCACTTCGCCATTTTAGAATGGTGGAAGAGACACGACAAGAGATTTCCTGTTCTTTCTACAATAGCACGTGATCTACTGATGGTCCCGGTGTCTACGGTAGCTTCGGAGTCCTGTTTTAGTGCAAGTTCAAGGATGTTGAGCGATAGGAGGAGCCGCTTGAAGTCCGATATCTTGGAAGCACTAGTGTGCGTACAAGATTGGATGAAAGCCGATAAAAGAACCAAAAACTAGAAAGATGAAGAAGATCATGATGTCCACGAGCTGGATTTGGAATCGCTTTCATTGCATGAAGGCGAACAACAATGAGGCTACGGTCAAGGTATTAGGTATGTATATTTAAACTTATACTTTTATACTTAAAATATTTCAATTTTAACTTATACTTTTAAATTTTAACTTATACTTTTCAAATTTTAACTTATACTTTCAAAAACTATTTTTTATTTTTAAAATTAAAAAAAAAAATTTTAACTCCGCCTATGCCAAGCAAACATTTGCCGGTCCCAAGCCCGAATAAAGGAAGAGGAAGAAATATTTTTTTTTTACTTTTACCATTTTTTTTTCAAAATTAAATTACAAAATTTTTTTGAAAATAATTTAACAAAAAAAGTTAAATAAAGTAAGAAAAATTAAATAATTTAGCAAAAAAATAAATTACAAAATTTTTTTGAAAAAAATTTAACAAAAAAAATTTAAATAAAGTAAGGAAAAAAAAATCCATCAAAACCGGGCCGGCCCGGTTCAACCGGCCCCAACCGACCCGAACCGACCAAGGCCCGGCCCGGCCCGTGGACCGGTTCGGCCCGGACCGGCTGCACCATGGTTCGGTCCAGTGGGCCGGGCTGGGCCTACGCGAGCTGAACCGGGCCGGACTTGACCCGGCCCGTTTGAAACTAAGTGCCGGTCCTGGACCGGTCCGAGCCCGGTCTGGCCCGCCGAATTCGGCCCGTGGGCTGGCCCGGAGCGGACCGTATGCACCACAAATCCCATTCAATTTTTTTAGAGTAATGCTACAGTTACAACCAAATGCTTACAACCCTCTTACAACCTTCATCTATTGCTGACATGTGGCCCACATGTCAGCACATGGGTGAGCGGTTGTAAAAAGATTGTAAGCATTTGGTAGTAGACTTAGCATTATTGATTTTTTTTTTAAGTACTGTGCGTTGAATACGAGGTGTTATCGCTGTGCAACCGACGTCCTGAACAGGAAACCCTGTGCCACATTTTACACGCATCATCATCATTGGATGCGACATGTCTGCTAACACCTTCCATTTACGCATATTATTCTCTCCCCCGGCCTAGCTCTCTCATTACTTTACTACTACGTATATGCTAAAAATAAGCTTCGTGGTGGGCCCCCACCCCACCCAAAGCATCATATCCCCTCTCTCTCTCTCTCTCTCTCTCTCTCTCTCTCGGTCTGTCCTAAATGCATTGGTCGACTAGCAATCTATCACCCACTTATGATACTATTTCTTCTGTGGAGGGGTTTTTAAAGTTGTCCTACTCTTCACTATCGTTGAACAAGAAAGGTAGGGTGTATGCTATAGTGTCCAATGAGAAAACCTTAGGCAATTATACCTAGCGTATCTAACTCCCCAAGTTTGGGGGAAATATCTGTTGTTCTGAATTATTTTGTATCAATTTTATTTCTGTTAAATAATCATAATTTTACAAAAAAATTAAAAAATTCTCAATAACTCTATACAGAAATTTGATACAAAATATTTGAAATAATATAACTACTGTCCCAAGTTTGAGAAAATAAGTTTAGATTGTGTAATATAATATAATCATGTTTCTACTAAAATTAGGCATATTTGAATATTCATACTTTTCATTGTTAAAAAAAATAATTAGATAGACTTTTAGGCCAAAAAAAGGGGTGCGCTTTTGACATTTCTTAATTGGTTTCCATATTTTTTAAAAAACAAATTTCAGTTGCATCCCATTTTTTTTAGCCATATTCATTGTGCACCATATCCAATTAACATAATTAAAAGGTACCTCCTACTTTTAACGTAACCCGTCTTCTACTGACGGTCAATTCATTTGACCGAACTTTTTTGACAAAAGTATCCCTTCTCCATTGTCTTCTTCTTCGTGCGCTCGACCCCCTCCCCCCCCCCCGCCACGCTCCCTTGCCGGCTATCCCCTCCCAACCCCGTGGGTGCCCTCCGCCGTCTGTGCGCCCTCTCGAGCCCCCCTCAGCGGTGGCAGCAGTGGCAACAACAGCAGAACAGAGGCTGCGCTAGCGGTGGCGACAACGGCAACAACAGTAGAGCAGCGGCAGCAGCGGCGACGGCAACGACGACGACGACAACATCAGAGCAACAACAACAGTAGAGCAGCGGGGCAGTGGCAACAGTAGCAGCAGCGGCAACAACAGAGTAGCAGCAATGGCGGCGGCAGTAGCAGCATCGGTGGCAGTAGCAGTAGTGGCATCGACGGCAGCAGCAACATCAGCAAGTAGTGGCTCGTTGGCGCACGACGTGGAGGGGGACAGCCAGGGCGCGTGCAGCGGAAGGAGGGCAGCGGGAGGAGAGCAACAATAGTAAAGTTCATCTCGATTTCTGCATTCTAGATTCAAAATTTAGGAGTTCATTTTGTAGAATGGTAAGGTCGAGTTGAAGCTTCATAATGATCACATCCCAACCACAAGAGCTATAGCTTGGGTCCGAGAAATTCTACATTCATAATGTAGGAACTCATTTTGTAGAATAATAAAGTTCAACTTGCAGTCCCAATTTTTACGTTATAGATTTCACATATATTTTGACCATACAATCTGCCACCAAGGGACATCATTCTATATTGTTGGATCATTTTTTTGCTATTTTCATACTGACCCAATTCATTCTATATTTATTTTTAATTGTAAATTTGGACTTCAAGATATATTTTTCAGTTTCAGCTATTGTTGATGCTCTAGTAATGGTGAAATATACAAAAGTATTGACACCATCCAATTTTTTTACTTAATCTTTTTCCAACCGAACAAGTTCACATAAACGTGTTGCAGTAAATAAATATATTCCATACAAATAATGTTTGTCTGTTTAAAAAATAAAGTAGATATGTTTTGTAAAAATTAATTATTTTATTGTTTATATGTGTTACTTTGAAAATGAAGGAAAGGGTTGTTTTCAAAAGTTTATGAATCTTATCATCCAACTATTATTTTTTATTTGTCAATTTATGTTTATTTTATCATTTCTAATAAGTTTTTTTTTCTAGAGAAATTTTGAGTCGCACCCCACTTACTTTACCATATTTCATGGTGCACCCCTGTGATTTACCATAATGTATAACGCTCCCCACTTTAGATGGTTTCCGTCTCTTGCTAACAGTTGACCGCTCTGACTATACTTTTAGGACGAAAAAGCCCTTAACTCAGTTTTTGAGGAGCCGTAATGAATGCAAGCTTTTTGGATATTCCTAAAATAACCCTCCCTGCTCCAAAATCCTAAAACGAATCGACACTGTTGCTATCTTCCCCTTCCAACGAACCGCTCTCTTTCCCCCTTTTTGCTCAAAGTCTCCCCCTTCCAAATCGAAACCACCTTCGGTCATCCAAAGACGCAGGTAATGTTAACTTCCTACTGCTATTTTCTTTAAGCCATGCAATTTTAGGTTTTTGCCCCTAAATTATCACCTTTTCTACTTTCTATAGATTTCTCTAAATTGAAACATCACCAATCGTCCATGGCGCACCAAATACACAGGTAAAATCCTTGATTGTTTGTAATTTTTAGAGATTAGGGTTCAATAATTAGGGTTCAATATCTGAATTAGGGTTCAATAATTAGGGTTCAAAAATTTTCTACTTTGTACAGTTTTGCCCCTATTTCTGTTGATTGTATGTATTTTTTACATATTAGGGTTCAATAATTAGGGTTCAATATCTGAATTAGGGGTCAATAATTAGGGTTCAATAATTTTATACTTTGTACAATTTTGTCCCTATTTCTCTTGATTGTATGTATTTTTTACAGATTAGGGTTCAATAATTAGGGTTCAATATCTGTAATAAGGTTCAATAATTAGGGTTCAATACAGATTTCTCGATTTCTCTATTTCTCTGAAGTGTACCTGTAATTAGGGTTCAATATCTGAATTAGGGTTGAAATATCTGTAATTAGGGTTTAATATTAGGGTTCAATATTAGGGTTGGACATCTGAAATGTTAAAAGTGTATAATATTGTAGGCTATTTTTATGTCTATTTATATTGTTAGAGACATTTATGTTGAAGTGTATGATATTGTAGGCTATTATTATTGTTAAAGACATGTATGATATTGTAGGCTATTATTATTGTTAGAGACATGTATGATATTGTAGATACATTTATGTTGAATTCATACACAGCATAGGTATTTTTATGTCTATTTATATTGTTAGAGACATTTATGTTGAAGTGTATGATATTGTAGGCTATTATTATTGTTAGAGACATGTATGATATTGTAGGATATTATTATTGTTAGAGACATGTATGATATTGTAGATACATTTATGTTGAATTCATACACAGCATAGGTATTTTTATGTCTATTTATATTGTTAGAGACATTTATGTTGAAGTGTATGATATTGTAGGCTATTATTATTGCTAGAGACATGTATGATATTGTAGGGTATTATTATTGTTAGAGACATTTATGTCTATTTCTCTTATTGTTATATGTGAAATTATAAACTATTTTAAGGGTAGTTGTACTGTTATACAAGAAGTACATGCTTAGGGTCCATTTTAAGGGTAGTTCAATTGCTGCTGAAGTGGACCCAGACTTTATAAGTCTGTTGGATTTACCTTATACAGTTGAAAGTAATCATTTGGAGGGAGTTTATAAGTACTACTGGATTGATGAGTTGAAGAATGGGGAAACAGTGGAGCTCCTCACTGATGCTGGGTTGTTGGATATGTTTAGTAAACAACTCCCTGACAAGAAATGAGAGCTACACATATTCTTAGAAGAATTTGGCAACCCTGCAAGTCAAGAGCAACAACCTACTGAGTCACTAACACCAAGCAAAACTTGGAGGATTAAGAAAGTAGCCCACAAACCAGTTAGAAGACATGTCAAGAAGGGTCTTCATGAGGAGCAGTTGGATCCACTACCTAGTGACAGTGATGTGGATCTTCCTGAGGAGCAGCTGGATAAAATGCCCTCAAGGGTCTTCACTGTTGGAGGGTCTGACCAAGGGGCTCTTGTCACGCCCCAGCACCAGAATACTGGAGAGCGGGGGCAGACATAGCCAGCTACGTATATTGAAATGGAAACCACCTCGATATACGGTCACGGCTGTCTAGATATATGAGGGTTTTCTACAAGCCAACAGTCTCTTATGGTCATGAACAAGCCTAGTGTCTCAATCACCACAAGTAAGTAAAGTCGCAAGATGTATGATCATTAAATATACAATAATAAGGCGTCCCAAATATTACATATTCAGCTGATCATGAAGCTAGTCGTTATAAAATGTTAGGACTAGCAAGAGTTTAGTCGTACATGATCAACCCTAGGATTTGTCAATCATGTTTACAGCCCGTAGGCAGACAGTAAGTAAAAGTGCATCGAGCTAACAGGTGCTCGTCGGCTAAACGCCTCAAAAGAATAATTTTTACAATAGAGTGAGCGAAACAAAATAGAAAACCCACTCTTGGCCCGGATTCCGTCTAGTGTTCACCATTGGACTGGAAGCTGGGTAGATCCTCGGGAGCTGCTCCAAAATTTGGCCACACAAAACCAGCTGGGTCAACCCCAGAAAGAGCAAGTGCCACAAGGGGGCCACGAAATAAGAACAAAAGCCAGCAATCAGCACAAAAAATCTAATATTAAAATTTAAAATTACGAAAACATGTCAGGGTGATATACGACGAGATAACCATGGAACTATTCCGATAGCCAGGTTACAACCCGTAAACCAAACAAGGACCGGGGTTGTAACCCTTCATCTGAACAGAGCTTGGTTTTCCACCATTTATCGGCAATATAAGTAAATGTAAGTAATCAAGACAGGAAGCAATCTTGCAGGGGATCAAGACATGACTAGACAGGTTATACCTCATTCAATCAATCACGGCCAAGCAGATCCTACGGCTTACTACTTTAACTAACTAGGGTTATCACAGGCCTAATTACTAACAAGATACAGTGAGATTGTTCCACAGCCACAAGCCCTGCAGACCATCCAGGCTACCCAGGACGAAAGATTAGGGTTGAATTCAGGTGGGTATATCGTCCAGGAGACAAATGTACCCTTAGGTGACTTAGAGGGTGCAACACTCGACGGTGCGCTGGAAATGTGCCTTACTCGACGGCAGGCTACAGATCCCAAGAGCGCCCAGGTAACGGGATTGCCTGTAGCTGTGTCATCTCTTCATGACTACTGTGTTATTCTAGTTATTAACCTTAATCCATTTTAGTAGGTACTCCTGACCGTGGTACTCAGGAGTCCCATCCTAGACATGATGCGAGACTGGACAAGTGGATTAACAAGCAAGCAAGAAAGAACCACCCACGGTGTCAAGGCAGGTCAAGTTAGGTTATCAAGATAAATCATGTCAGGGTACTTGTCATGAGTGCGCCACGACGGGCTACTATCATGTCAGGTCGGTCATGTCAGGAGTGCACCACTACGGGTCACTGTCGTGTTATACAAGTTTCTGGTCATACCATACCATGTACAATAGTCATTTCAAACATATTAAGTAAAATCAAGTTCATGATAAAAGGCGTAAGGATATAAAATGGACGTAAAATATCTAATAAAATATCAATATATATAGGGCTATAGAAAAGCCAAGCTAAAAGAAATAAAACCAAAACTCCAAGAGCCAATGGATTAAGCAAAGGGATCAAGGGGCAGCATACGAAAAGTCATGCACGCTGAGAGTAGCGTAGGTGAAAAGTCACGCACGCTGAAGGGAGCAGTGTACGTGAAAGTCACGCACGCTACAGGGAGCAGAGTACGTAAAAGTCATGCACACTGAGGGAAGCAACATACGTGAAAGTCACGCACGCTACAGGGAGCAGCTGCATGAAAAGTCACGCACGCTCAAGGGAGCAGCTGCGTGAAAAGTCACGCACGCTGAAGGGAGCAGCTGTGTGAAAAGTCACGCACGCTCAAGGGGCAGCGTGGGTGAAAAGTCACGCACGCTACAGGGGAGCAGTGTGTGAAAGTCACGCACGCTCAAGGAGACACGCTTCCAACTGGAAGCGTACTCAAGCCTGCGTACGCAGCACTAAAGAGCGTGCGTAGCTCAGTGTGCGTGAGCTAAGAAGCTCTGCACACTGCTCACTGTCTTCTCCAAACAGCAAGAACACCATGGCAGAACCAAAAACTTCAAAACAACATAACTTGGTCATCCGAACTCCAAATCCGGATTTCCAAAGTTCTAACTGGAGTGGAACTGAATGCTCTTCCACATGGAAGCATCAAAACCCATGAAAATCCAACCCAAGTAGATCAAACCATACAAATCCGAAAATAGCTAAACTTAGATCTAGAACAAAGGAAGCTCCAATTCACAAAATAGCAAGTTCTAATATTGATCCCCATGTCCTAATCTAGCAAATGGACCAAGAAAATATGGTTCTCATGAAGTGGCAAGATGCACTTGCCTAAGGGTTGGGGAGTTGTGTTGAGGAAGGAGAACAAAAAGAAGAAAGAAATAAATGAGAGTTATGGAGGAGAGAGAATGGGTTGGTGGGTTATAATGAGGGTGGTTGTGGTGTGCTTGAGAGTGGAGAATAGGATATGGTGATCCACACAAAACCGAACCAAACCAAACCAATAAAACCGAGCCAAGCCAAAACCCAAATACGAGAAATACCAAAATCCCACAAGCTGAGAAAAATAAAATACATGCCAAAATCCATATACGAGTATAAATACGAAATACAGGAAATACGGGAAATGAGGGTGACAACTCTATCCACCTTAAAAGAATTCCGTCCTCGAAATTTAATCAAGGAGCTAGAGATTGCCACGACAAGCTACACTAAGCATAGACAAGCTACACTAAGCACAGGCAAGCTACACTAAGCAGTCCAACCATACAATCATACAATGCAAGCAAGAAAGGGAAAATGTAAGGCATAAGAAAGATATTATACCTCACGAGTCAAACAGGTAGGGATATCGCGATCGGATGTCGTCCTCACGCTCCCACGTTGACTCACCCAGAGAGTGATGACCCCAAGCAACACGGACTAATTTAATAGTCTTGTTCTTGAGTATCTTTTCCCTCCGGTCCAATATAGACACGGGCCTCTCCTCATACGAAAGGTTGGTACCAACAACCAATTACGAATGGTCTAGGATGTGGCTCGGGTCCGAAATATACCGTCGTAATTGGGATACATGGAATACATCATGTACCTCACTTAGCGACGGCGGAAGAGCGAGACGATAGGATACATCTCCTACTCGCTCTAGAATATCGAACGGCCCTATATACCTAGGACTAAGCTTTCTCCGTACGCCGAAGCGAATGACGTCGCGGTTAGGCGAGATCCTAAGGAATACATGGTCGCCGACAGCAAATTCTAAGGGACGCCGATGATCATCGGTCCAATGGCGCTGGCGGTCCTGGGCAACTCGGATGTGATCTCTGACCTTCCTGACCACTTCAACCATCTGGGAAATCAATTCGGGTTCGAGCATCTGCCTCTCCCCGACATCGTCCCATGCTAGCGGGGATCTGCACTTCCTGCCATAAAGAGCCTCGAAAGGTGCCATCTGGATACTGGCCTGATAACTGTTGTTGTACGAGAATTCCACCAGGTGAAGATGATTCTCCCATGAACCACCGAAGTCAAGGGTGCAAGATCTCAACATATCTTCAAGAGTCTGGATTGTGCGCTCTGACTGACCATCCGTCTGCGGGTGATAAGCTGAGCTGAACTGAAGGTGAGTCCCCAAACTCTTCTGCAAGCTGCGCCAAAAGTGTGATATGAATCTTGAATCCCTGTCCGAGGTGATGCTGACTGGCACACCGTGAAGCCTGACGATCTGCCTGAGATACATCTCTGCTAATTGCGCCGTCGACTGTCCAACTCTGAATGGGAGAAAGTGAGCCACTTTCGTGAGCCGATCAACTATAACCCAAATAGCATCTCTGCCAGCCGGGGATCTAGGTAATCCAGTTACGAAATCCATGGTTATATGTTCCCATTTCCATTCTGGGATCGGTAAAGGTTGAAGAAGTCCAGCGGGCCTCTGATGTTCAGCCTTAACCTGTTGGCAAACCAAACACCGAGAGACAAACCGGGCTATCTCCCTCTTCATGCCATTCCACCAAAAATGCTGACGAATATCACGGTACATCTTCATACCACCCGGATGAATAGAATATTGTGAACTGTGGGCCTCTGCCATGACTTCCTGTCTGATATCTCCACTGGGTACACAAAGACGAGTACCGTGCCGAAGGGTACCGTCTTCATGGATACATAATTCTGGCCTTTTTTCTGCTTCACACTCTGCTCTGAGTTACTGAATCTTAGAATCTGTTGACTGTGCCACACGGATTCTCTCAACTATAGTGGACTGAACCTGTAGGCTGGCCATCAATGCCATGCTGGTTGGAAGAACCACTTCAATTCCCATCTTCTGAAGATCTGCCAATAATTCTGGTTGTGCCGTCAGGAAATAAACTCCGACTTTCCTGCTCAATGCATCTGCTACAACATTGGCCTTCCCGGGATGATACTGCAAATCCACATCATAGTCCACCAGTAGCTCGAGCCATCTTCTCTGCCGCATATTAAGGTCCTTCTGGGTGAAAACATACTTCAGGCTCTTATGATCAGTAAAGATCTCTACTCTATCTCCGTACAAGTAGTGTCTCCACAACTTCAAAGCAAACACTACCGCCACCAATTCCAAGTCGTGGGTCGGGTAATTCTTCTCATGATCACGAAGTTGACGTGATGCATAAGATATTACCTTCCCATGCTGCATCAAGACACACCCCAATCCTCTGCCTGAAGCGTCGCAATAAACTGTGAATCCTCCGGCCCCATCTGGAAGGGTGAGAATGGGAGCCGTTATCAAACCTCGTTTCAACTTCTCAAATAATTCCTGACACTCTGCTGTCCAAACAAACGGCACATCCTTGCGGGTCAACTGGGTCATCGGCGCTGAAATCCTTGCGAAATCTGAAACGAACCGCCGGTAGTAGCCGGCCAATCCAAGGAAGCTGCGAACCTCTGCCACTGAGCTGGGTACCGGCCATGACTCGATAGCCACAATCTTCTGGGGATCCACTTCCACTCCTCCTCGGGTAATGATGTGACCCAAGTACGAAATGCGATCGAGCCAGAACTCGTATTTACTGAACTTGGCGTACAACTGATGCTCCCTAAGCGTCTGAAGGACGACTCTGAGATGCTGCTCATGCTCTGCTTCACTCTTGCTGTAGACCAGGATGTCATCTAGGAACACGATCACAAATTGGTCCAAGTAAGGCATGAAAATGCGTTTCATGAGGTCCATGAATACGGCCGACGCATTGGTCGCTCCAAAAGGCATAACAAGGAACTCCCAATGTCCATACCTCGATCTGAATGCTGTCTTCGGGATGTCCTGCTCTCGGACTCTGATCTGGTGGTATCCTGACCGCAAGTCGATCTTCGAGAACACTGAAGCCCCTCTGAGCTGATCAAACAACTCATCTATCCTCGGAAGAGGGTATCTGTTCTTGATTGTCACCGAATTCAAGGTACGATAATCAACACATAGCCTGGACGTACCATCCTTCTTTTTCACAAGAAGCATCGGGGCTCCCCAAGGCGATCCACTTGTACGGATGAATCCCTTGGTCCTCAGTTCTTCAATCATCTTGTACAAAATCTCCAACTCTGAAGGCGCCATCTTGTAGACTCGCTCTGACACTGGTGCTGTCCCGAGAATCAAGTCTATAGTGAACTCAATCTCCCGCTCTGGCGGCATCCCTGGAAGCTCTACTGGAAAGACATCTGGAAACTCTTCAACTATCCGGGGTAACTGCACTGCTGCTACTGCCATCCGCAATGCTGGAGAAGATGGCTCCACTGTGCCTCTGGAAAATGAAAACTCTGGCTCGCCGGGGATAGTAAAGACAACTCTGCCAATATGGCAGTCTATCTTAGCATACTGGTTCCTCAACCAATCCATGCCTAGGACTACATCATAGTCTGCCATAGAAAACTCTATGAATCTAGCGGGGAACTCTCTACCGCTAACTACGATCCGACATGAGGAAAACACTCGATCTACTCCCACAAGGCCATTACCAGTAAGTATATTGAGCCTCACTGATAATGACTCGAGCTCCAATCCTATCTGTGTCGCAAATCGTGCAGACATGAATGAATGCGATGCACCAAAATCAAACAATACCGAAGCTGGAAAGGAGTTGACGAGAATAGTACCTGCCACAACCTCACCTGGTGCAACTTCTTCTTCCATAGCCATCATCATGGCCTGACCTTGTCCTCTGGCTGCTGGTCCCCTCTGCTGGAAACCTCTCTGCCTATTCTGGGTCTGAGCTTGGGCATATGCATACTGCTGGGGATGTTGTTGCTGGAATGCCTGAGACTGAGGCGGCAAGGGCCTCGAAGACTGATACTGCTGCTGCTGAACTGGTGCTGGGGCCGGTCCTCTCACCGAAGAGCTAGAAGGGTTGGATGCTGACGAACCACCCCTATTCGGGCAAGCCCCAACCCTATGATCTGCTGCTCCACAAGCCAGGCACAATCCCTGTGCCCTGCGACAGTCTGCTACCACATGCCCTGGCTTCCCGCAATAAGAACATCCCATCGCGGAAGTCTGCTTCTGCTTCTGCTGCTGCGGGTACGTCGGGGTCGAATGCTGAACCGACGTTACTGAGGCCGCCCGCCTCGGAGTTCCAATGGTCAATCCCCTAGCTGCCGGGGCTGGAGCTGATGATTGGTGCATCTGGCTATGGGACCGCTTCCTACCTCCGGTCCTATCCACGATCCTCTGGAAGGTATACTCATGCCTCCTAGCTGCTCTCAAGACTGTATCGAACGTCTGGTGCTCGAACTGCTCAACCGCCAACAAGATCTCCAAATGTAGTCCCTGCTGGAACCGCTGGGCCCTATCAAACTCGGTCGCCACCAAGGTGGGGGCAAACCTACTGAGCCTAGAAAACTCTGATGCATAACTGTCAACTGATCTGCCTCCTTGCTTCAGGTTGGTAAATCTGGTCTGCAGGTCGTACCGAGCCACAGCATCAAAGTACTTCGTCTGGAATCTCTCTCTAAACACGGCCCAAGCAATGGGTGCCACTAATCCCATCGCTTGCGTCGCCCACCAATTGCGAGCTAAATCCAACAACTGCAGGCGTACCACCGCCACCTTCTCATTCTCAGGGGTCCTAGCCACTTCCAGAATCACCTCGGTATCCTGAAGCTATGCATCCGCGGCAATCGCATCCTCGGTGCCGTCGAAGAAAGGAGGGTTAAATCGCTTGAAGCTGTTCGTCGCCTGGTTCCCTGGATGTCCGCCTCGGGTCAAAGCATCTTGAACTGTGTGGTGCAAGGCGTCGCTTCGACTATCCTAGGAAGCTATCAAGGTTCTGATGAGGCCTACCAAGGTACCATCATCGGGCTCTGCGGGCTGGACGGTCCGAACTGGTGACTCTCCTCCAGTAGGTATCACTCTGGAGGCTGCCCCGGAATGCTGTGCTTGATCTTCGGGTTGCTGCTGGTCCACGGGAGGTGCTCCTCCTTGCTGATCGGCTGGGTCAGGTACAGTACCGCTGAGGAAGACGACACAAGAAAACAATAAGGAAGGACCAGGACAGATCAACGATACAAGCATGTAATCAGGGCAAGAATTTCAGGGATTTGAAAACACGGGCGGAGATCAAGGACGAATACTGATTGAGACATCTATTCGGTAAACCCTCACATTTCTTGATTGACAAGACCTGTATGGGCCACCACTTAAACCATGTCACGCCCCAGCACCAGAATACTGGAGAGCGGGGGCAGACATAGCCAGCTACGTATATTGAAATGGAAACCACCTCGATATACGATCACGGCTGTCTAGATATGTGAGGGTTTTCTACAAGCCAACAGTCTCTTATGGTCATGAACAAGCCTAGTGTCTCAATCACCACAAGTAAGTAAAGTCGCAAGATGTATGATCATTAAATATACAATAATAAGGCATCCCAAATATTACATATTCAGCTGATCATGAAGCTTGTCGTTACAAAATGTTAGGACTAGCAAGAGTTTAGTCATACATGATCAACCCTAGGATTTGTCAATCATGTTTACAGTCCGTAGGCAGACAGTAAGTAAAAGTGCATCGAGCTAACTGGTGCTCGTCGGCTAAACGCCTCAAAAGAATAATTTTTACAATAGAGTGAGCGAAACAAAATAGAAAACCCACTCTTGGCCCGGATTCCGTCTAGTGTTCACCATTGGGCTGGAAGCTGGGTAGATCCTCGAGAGCTGCTCCGAAATCTGGCCACACAAAACCAGCTGGGTCAACCCCAGAAAGAGCAAGTGCCACAAGGGGGCCACGAAATAAGAACAAAAGCCAGCAATCAGCACAGAAAATCTAATATTAAAATTTAAATTACAAAAACATGTCAGGATGATATACGACGAGATAACCATGGAACTATTCCGATAGCCAGGTTACAACCCGTAAACCAAACAAGGACCGGGGTTGTAACCCTTCATCTGAACAGAGCTTGGTTTCCCACCATTTATCGGCAAGATAAGTAAATGTAAGTAATCAAGACAGGAAGCAATCTTGCAGGGGATCAAGACATGACTAGACAGGTTATACCTCATTCAATCAATTACGGCCAAGCAGATCCTACGGCTTACTACTTTAACTAACTAGGGTTATCACAGGCCTAATTACTAACAAGATGCAGTGAGATTGTTCCACAGCCACAAGCCCTGCAGACCATCCAGGCTACCCAGGACGAAAGATTAGGGTTGAATTCAGGTGGGTACATCGTCCAGGAGACAAATGTACCCTTAGGTGACTTAGAGGGTGCAACACTCGACGGTGCGCTGGAAATATGCCCTACTCGACGGCAGGCTACAGATCCCAAGAGCGCCCAGGTAACGGGATTGCCTGTAGCTGTGTCATCTCTTCATGACTACTGTGTTATTCTAGTTATTAACCTTAATCCATTTTAGTAGGTACTCCTGACCGTGGTACTCAGGAGTCCCATCCTAGACATGGTGCGAGACTGGACAAGTGGATTAACAAGCAAGCAAGAAAAAACCACCCACGGTGTCAAGGCAGGTCAAGTTAGGTTATCAAGATAAATCATGTCAGGGTACTTGTCAGGAGTGCGCCACGACGGGCCACTATCATGTCAGGTCGGTCATGTCACGAGTGCACCACTACGGGTTACTGTCGTGTTATGCAAGTTTCTGGTCATACCATACCATATACAATAGTCATTTCAAACATATTAAGTAAAATCAAGTTCATGATAAAAGGCGTAAGGATATAAAATGGACGTAAAATATCTAATAAAATATCAATATATATAGGGCTATAGAAAAGCCAAGCTAAAAGAAATAAAACCAAAACTCCAAGAGCCAATGGATTAAGCAAAGGGATCAAGGGGCAGCATACGAAAAGTCACGCACGCTGAGAGTAGCATAGGTGAAAAGTCACGCACACTGAAGGGAGCAGTGTACGTGAAAGTCACGCACGCTACAGGGAGCAGAGTACGTGAAAGTCACGCACGCTGAGGAAAGCAGCATACGTGAAAGTCACGCACGCTACAGGGAGCAGCTGCATGAAAAGTCACGCACGCTCAAGGGAGCAGCTGCATGAAAAGTCACGCACGCTGAAGGGAGCAGCTGCGTGAAAAGTCACGCACGCTCAAGGGGCAGCGTGGGTGAAAAGTCACGCACGCTACAGGGGAGCAGTGTGTGAAAGTCACGCACGCTCAAGGAGACACGCTTCCAACTGGAAGCGTACTCAAGCCTGCATATGCAGCGCTAAAGAGCGCACGTAGCTCAGTGTGCGTGAGCTAAGAAGCTCTGCACACTGCTCACTGTCTTATCCAAACAGCAAGAACACCATGGCAGAACCAAAAACTTCAAAACAACATAACTTGGTCATCCGAACTCCAAATCCGGATTTCCAAAGTTCTAACTGGAGTGGAACTGAATGCTCTTCCACATGGAAGCATCAAAACCCATGAAAATCCAACCACAGTAGATCAAACCATGCAAAATCCGAAAATAGCTAAACTTAGATCTAGAACAAAGGAAGCTCCAATTCACAAACTAGCAAGTTCTAATGTTGGTCCCCATGTCCTAATCTAGCAAATGGACTAAGAAAATATGGTTCTCATGAAGTGGCAAGATGCACTTGCCTAAGGGTTGGGGAGTTGTGTTGAGGAAGGAGAAGAAGAAGAAGAAAGAAATAAATGAGAGTTATGGAGGAGAGAGAATGGGTTGGTGGGTTATAATGAGGGTGGTTGTGGTGTGCTTGAGAGTGGAGAATAGGATATGGTGATCCACACAAAACCGAACCAAACCAAACCAATAAAACCGAGCCAAGCCAAAACCCAAATACGAGAAATACCAAAATCCCACAAGCTGAGAAAAATAAAATACATGCCAAAATCCAGATACGAGTATAAATACGAAATACGAGAAATACGAGAAATGAGGGTGACAGCTCCAACACAGACAGAGACACAACTCTATGGAGATGAACCAACTACACAAAGTGTACCTGTAGACTTAGTTGATGATACACATGAGGATGAAGAACTTGGTACACAGGCTGAGCCACAACATTATGGAGATGAACCACCAGCAACCCTTGACCACTCAAGTGAGGAAGAAATAGAGAGTGAAGAAGAAGAAATAGAGGGTGAAGAGGAGTATATTCCATGTAACAGTGATGATGTAGGAGCATCTATGTCAAGAAATATGGATATTTCAGAAAACAACAGTCAAGAATGGGGAGAAGAAACTGAGTTTCAGAGACAGGAGGTTGAGAGAAGAAAAAAACTTGCAGTTGAAGAACTAGAGCCTGAAGAGGAATACCATAGCAATGACTCATCTGCTTCTGAATGTGATCATCAAGGTGGGATTAAACTTGATGATTTGTACAGTAAATATGAGATGAGTGAGGAGGAATACAGAGCTCCTGAGGTGATTGATTTAGTCCTAGGTCAGCAGTGGATGAATCCTGCTGAGTGCAGAAGATATTTAAGGACTTTTGCTATAAAGAACATGTTTGAAATTAAGTATGTTAAGAATGAAGTACAAAGGATATGGGGTGTGTGTGTAAAGAAGAGACATGTCCATGGATGTGCAGGGTCAGAATTGGACCAGATAAGACAACTTGTACACTTAGACAACTCAATAAAGCACACACTTGTAAACACACCTCCAAGTTGCAGAACAAGATGACAAACAGCAGATTCATCTCTGAAGTTTTGGAAGATGACATCAAGGCACACCATACTTCATGGAAGGCAAAGGATGTTTAGAAGCAGATGTGGTCCAAGTTTACAGTGAAGGTGTCATATTGGAATGTACACATGGCATTGTTCAGAGTTAAGGAGCTAATGTTTGGTGGCTATGATGAAAGTTATAGAAAAGCTCCTGAGGTTGCAAACCAGGTTTTGAAATCCAACCCTGGGAGTGTGGCTTTTTGTGAAAATATACCAGGGACAACTGAATTTGGGTATTTATGCATAGGCTACTTTGCAACCTTCATTGGATTCATGAATGGTTGCAGACCACTAGTAGGCCAAATGAAATTGCAGCATGTCTACCACCAAGGATGTCACCAAACTCAGTGTTCAGAACTCCATGGAACTCAAGTATTAGAGCCAATAGGGAAGGGAGCAGCAGCAGTAGCTGGCAACATCAGTAGGCATTTTGTGCAGTTATATGGACTTTTGTTATATAGGCTATTTTGTGCAGTTCTCAGAAAGGAATGTTTTATAATTACTAATGTCAATAAACTCAGTGTTGTTTAGGCCATTTTATGGGAATATTACTGAGGCATGCCTTCATTTTGTGGTATGTTTGAAGCATGCCTTCATTTTGGGAAAATTACTTTCACTGTTGTAATTACTCTAATGTGAATAAACTCTAATTACTCTAATGTTATCAAACTCATTTTGGGAGTATTACTTGCAGTATGTTTGTAATATTTTTCTGGACAAATTTAGATCATTGCATTATGTATTACTTGCATTATGTCCAGATCATTGTATTATGTCCATGTCCAGATCATTGCATTATGTCCAGATCATTGTATTATGTCCATTACTTGCATTATGTCCATGTCCATGTCCATGTATTACTTGCATTATGTCCACGTCCATATCCAGATCATTGTATTATGTCCATGTCCAGATCATTGTATTATGTCCATGTCCAGATTATTGTTTTCTGGACAAATTCAGTATTACTTGTATTATGTCCAGATTGCATTATGTCCAGATTGTATTATGTCCATGTCCAGATCATTATTTTTCTGGACATGATTATCAATTACAAAACGTAACAAGTAGTTACAAACTGCAGTATGTCTTCATATATTTGAGATTGTATTATGTCCATGTCTTTATATAGTTACAAACTGCAACAAGAAGTGGAAAATTGGAACATAATTATCAGTTTTGAATATTACATATCCAATCCTTTCAATATTACATGATCTATCAGATTTCAATATTACATAGCCAATCCTTTCCCAAATTTTTTATAAAACTCTTCTAAAGTCGTGTTCACTACAACTTGAACAGGGATTTGAGATTTCTTATCCTCACTAAGAGTGGCCTCATTCAACCATTGGAATGCATTGTTGCATTTCAAACATTGTAAGAATTTTCTTCCCTTGCTGTGACTCCTCTTTGACATTAAAATATCTCTTTTTCCTCCATAATTCTGATTGGGACAAGTGCTTTCTTCCCAAGGTCATTCCTTCTTCCAATGGCCTAACTCACCACATAAGAAACAACCTCCTCTTTGAATTGTTGAAGATGAGCTTTCAGAGCTTGAACCTAAAACAGCAACATCCAGCCATTGAAAATCCGAGCAGAGGGGGCACTTCAGAAACTTTCTCCCAAGATTTTCCTTGGTACTTGACTTCGAAACATACCTAATCCCCTTGCAGTTTTCCATCTTGCAAGGTGAGCTCAAGAACGGACACTCATCTGCAAGGTGGGTGTGCTTCGAGCAAAGTTGACATTTCTCCTAAACATATTTGAAAATGTCACACATTCAACGAAAATTAGAGGGACAAACCACAACAACAAGAAATTTCATACATTCGAAGAAAATACACAAAACATAGCTTACCGGAGTTGCAGAGCTAGCCATGGGAGCTCGGTGAAGCTTCGATGAACCCTAAATTTTTTGTACCGAGCCATGCAATTTAATGGAGGAGAAGGAAAAGGGGAGGTTACAGTAGAGATCGACTGGAAAGCGATTGGGGGTTAGGTTAGGTCAAGATTTAATATGGAAATTGAAGAGAGATTGGGGTTAGGTCAAGATTAAATGTGAAGATGGAAGAGAGTTTGGGGGTTAGGTTTCAAACGAACGCTGGAATTGGCTGTGTAGGGATTTATAAAAGAGAGGGGTAATTTAAGGATTACACAAGTACATTAGGGGCTTGCATTCATTACGACTCCTCAAAAACTGAGTTAAGGGCTTTTTCGTCCTAAAAGTATAGTCAGAGCGGTCAATTGTTAGCAAGAGACGGAAACCGTCTAAAGTGGGGGGCGTTATACATTATGGTAAATGACAGGGGTGCACCGTGAATATAGTAAAGTAAGTGGGGTACGACTCAAAATTTCTCTTTTTTCTATCAAAATACTTCATGGACTATTATCGCGTGCCCAATTATAAACCTTAAGTTTTATACACACGTGACAATAATTCTAACTCTGAAATCATTGTTCTACCGATACCATTGTGTTTTAGAGCAAACTTTTATTATCAACAACCTATATCAACTAGAAAGTCAACTTAATTATGATAGCAAATTTAGTTAAACTCTAGCAATACACAAACTAAATTAGTACAGGACAACTTCAAAAATTTAATTAATTTTGGAAATGCATTGCTATCTGTGGTAAAAGAAGGATAATGTCTAGCACCAAGGTCCATTTCAAATACACCACCATAAAACAAATTAACTTCAAGATATTCTTATTTTTGAAGGTTGCAAATTTCTTACGGATCATGTATGTGAAAATCGAAGAACACAATTAATTGCAGTGCTCGGAACTTATGCAATCAGTTTATAACTCGTGTTTCTACTACAACCGGTATGGAAGAAGAGATTACAAACTGACTCTATGAATTAGAAAACTTGCATTACAAGTTGCTAAATACAGAAAGCAATTAAATCACTAAAATAGTGTTGCTATATTAGAACGAAGAAAGAAACAAAATTACAAACTGACGACACAAGTAGAATTCTAACTGGGGTGATGAAGATTACTGTTGCTCAAAGCTAGATTCGACCATTTTTATTGATCTGTTTCCAGGAATCAACAAGTTTGAAACAGAACTTTTTGAAACACTTATTATCACCCTCGGTGTGGATCTCGGATTGGACATACTGGACAAACGAACAACACTTCGTGGATCTTCTGCGGCTAATGCTAACACTACCAAAATAAGTCATATTAGTGACGTCGAAAAACATCGCTAATATGCAAAAAAATGTCGCTAAAAAATTTAGCGACGTTATTAGCCACGAATTCTTAATGTCGCGTAATCCATGGTAGCTGACACTAATAACTTTTTTATTCGTCGCTGTAGTGACGTCTTGCAGCGACGTGACTTCATCGCTGATTTAATGAGGCGTACCAATGTACCATTGCTAATCAGTGATGCCAAAGTTTATTGCTAAATGTCGCAGATTTAGCAACAAATATAGCTACATTTTGCTACAAAAATGTTGACGTGGCAAGCCTTGACATGTCAGTTGTGTAGCGACGTTTCGCGAAAACATTAGTGACGTCTGGCTTCCAGATGCTGACGTAACAGCCATGTCAGCTTGGTAGCGATGTTTAGCGACGTCTTCTAGATGTTAGTGGTAGCGTGGATTCCAATTCCTTCCTAGGATTTTTTTCTTTCATTTTTTTTTATTTTTTAGCTTTATCCTTTTTATAGAGTTGTCAAGAATCCTATTTCTTTTAGAATTCTTATTTTGACTCTATCATTTATTAGAATAGAGTTTATTTTTATTTGATTAGGATTAGAATTTATTTTTATTAAGATTAGGTTATCATAAAAGTCCTATAAATAGACACCTTCTGTATGCAATTGGAGAACAACTTTTTAATCAATAAAATCTTCTTCAAGTTCTGAGATTTGTTCTTTTATTTTTTTTGGTCGTAGACTCGACTGTTCCATGGATTTGGAAGCCACTAGCTCGGTTGAGGTATTCAAGCAACCTTCGTGCGGACCCCTCACAAAGTTATCAGTCAGAGTTTTTGCGGCACCATTTCACTCTCACCAAGCAACGGTGGTACAGTTATCGTCATCACCGATCGACTTGGATATTGTATGAAGGTAAACCCGTTTTGTTATCGTGCTGCGTCAAGTCGTATCAGAGCCATACAGATCTAGGATTCTAATTTTCAAAATGGTTGAAATCCTTGTTTTGCAAACAACAATGGTGAGATCCGTCACGCGTAAGGAGTTTGATGCCCTGTTTGACTGCGTAAAAGTCTGGTCAAGCAAATTTGATGTCCTGTCTGGCAACATAGAAGCCTTGTCAAGCAAAGTTGATGTCATGTCTGACAAACTGGACAGAGTACTAGGGTGTCTAGGAACCAAATCCAACGATGTTGTTGATATCACGGAAATACTGCCTACAGAGACGGGAGGCACAAACGCTCATCCTACTACCAACCGTCCACTAAAAGGATCAAAATGTGCCCACAACAGTTGGTCTCTGCATAAGGAATACTATGAAGAAATCAACGACGAAGATTCGAGCCTGTAAGGATCCCATTATCATAAACCCCAAATGTTAGGACCCGTACCCAGTGTAGGGACACGAGAAGTGGGTACGTCCAGCCTACGCCGCAGTGTTGGCGGTAGAATGCAGTCCTAGGTCACAACATCTAACACAGTATAGTATAACTGCACAAGATATACTCTTCGTACGGAGGACAAATAGATGGTACATCTCAATCACAATCTAAGGTAGAAATAGAATGATATCATAGATATAAAAATCTCAAAAAAAGTACAAACAGAAAGGAAAATAAGTCTAAGTGTCTATACGACACAATAACAACAATAAAACATAATACATCTCAAGTCTCAAATGACGACAACAAAGTAAGACAAAGCCTAACTAAACTAGTCTAGGCAGTAGGTGTGATATCATCAGCTAGAGCTGGGTCCTCCTGAGAGTCCAGCTCGTAAGTGTCGTCTAGGGCTGCTCCATAGTACGTAGGACAAAAATCCTCTGTATCATCTGTAATATTTTCAACAGGTCCAGTCAGGACAGGAACGAGCACAATACATCTCACACAGTTCATATCATGGCAGAAAATGTAAAGCATACAAAAGAGTAAAATACATGAACTGTAAGAAGATGTACACGAAAATAAGAGACATATTTATAAACTGGAAATATATACATGATAAGTAAGAACTGTAAGTGACTAGTGATTCAGAGAACAAGACGATTATGTAAATGACACGATGTTGTACACGAGTAATCTACAGAGGTTCACACGAGTAACTACAAGATTGATCACATAACCAATTCTACTCCCCCATCCTCAATCAATACACAAGGATCCAGTCAAGTTATGTTATTGCACATGAAGTATAGTTGTACACGATGATCATGTGAGCACACGAGAGCACACGATTTGTTCACGAATAACACGAACACAAGGAGTACACGATGCCCATGATAAAGTACACGAACACGAAATACCTGATGTATTCGCTAAGGGAATAACATCGCATGAAAAGATCCATATAGTACCAATTCGTGATAACAAGTGTCAGCATCAAGTAAAGTAATCTAGAGCATGAATATAAGTCCTAGCAAGTATAAAACGATCAGAGAATGTATTCGCCTTGTAGGAACGAAATCGTAAAGCAGAATACTCTAGGGGAGTGAATAAAGTAGGCAGCAGAATATTGCTAATTAAAAACTTTGTTAGCAGTTAGATCACAGAAATAATAATAATCACAAAGTAATAACTGTAAAGAAAAGAGTTCAGAAGACAAACGCAAACACAGAGATTTAAACTGGTTTCCCTCTTGTAAGGACTAGTCCAGTCGGAAGAACTCTAGCTTCCAGTTGAATCCACTATTGGAAAATCTCACAAGTTTTCATACGAAGTCCTTGCAACTTCTACAGACGCGAGCTTTGATACGAATAACTCGACCAACTTCAGTTTTGAAGAGTCTTTCTTCAATTAAGCCTCTGATTATAATTTCTCTAAAATCTTTTAGATCGTACCATACCGGCAAATTGACTAGAGAATTGTAACTGGCTTGGGATTTAAAAATGGAAGCTTTTTGAAAACTCTTTGGAAGAAACGTAAGCTTTAGAAGAGAAGATATGAAAGTGAATGAGTGATTTGAAATGATCAAAATTCTTCTCTATTTTTAGTTTTTCCAAAGATAGAACTCTAGCAGAATTCAGGCAGAATTCAAACAAAACTCTTTGTAACAAACCGCAACTGAAGGGAGACCAAGTTCAAAAACTAACGTTCACATAACGTTCACCTTGGCCGAACTATGGCCGAACTATGGCCGAGTTCTGTCAGGGTTGGTCAGGTTTATTTAATGAAAAATATTTTAGGCTTTTTGAAATCCTTCAGAAGCTTTTGTAAATAAGAGATGCTTTTCAAAACATATGTCAATTTTGAAAATGATAGGTCAATTTTGAAAAACAATTTTGATAGCCTATTTGCCAGTACGACTTAGTGTACAATGTATTCCTAGACTCAATAAAAATAAAAATAAAAATTACATTGCATAAGGAAATACAGTCTCGAGTGGCAAACATAGCTTCGGTCTTGAGCAGTGTCCAAAACGTCTTGAGTAAACATATGAATTGTTCTGCATATCGAGACAGAGTTTGATCAATTATTAAAATCAGGTTTGACCATGACCAATGGGCCAACAATCTCTTCCATTTTGATAATTGACAAACCTTGACCGATATAACATCTTTGGTCTTTATCAAATCAAAATTGTATCGAGGTATATAATGAAAAAAAATTGTTCATGTAAATTGTTCATAACCTGTATCCTGTTTTCATGAAGATGTTAGATCTTATTTCTTCCCCGTTGTCACTTAACAAAATAATTGCAAAAGAGAAATCTCTCCCGCAATATATGCATAAGTAACAATCAGTGAAGAAACACAAAAATATAAAAAAAATTTATCACAGACATGGTATAAATGTCACAGATAGAAAAAAAATGGTAAGCAAAGAATATTTCACAGGCAGTGTAAATAGAAGCATAAATAAAAGATAATGCTATAAGAAAAGCTAAACTGGATAAAATGCTAAACTGAAGCATATAACATGTCCATCAAAAAGTCACAAATCATAACCACATAACTAATAAGAGTACTGATACTAGCTTGGAATGTCAGAGCATTTCCAAGTAAAAAAAGGGCAAAAACATCAGTCTCAAAAGTATGACAAATCAAAAATCATCCTCATCGTCATCGTCATCATCTGCAGTGCCAACATATCCACCATGTCCGGATGGACCAGCTCCAGAAGTGCCAGCACCAGAGGTGTGTGGATTAGCACCAGAAGTATGATACCAATCATAAGCGTTCTCTGGCTGGAACAGAGAGTGGACCGCCTCATCATCAATGCGGTAACCAGATACAGAAGGGTCTCTAGAAAGAGAGCTAGCAGAGTGACCCGTCTGAGAAAATCTGAGATCGGCAAAAGTGTTGGCAATAGCCTGGAATCGAGTCACGTCATGGAACTCATGTTCTCTGAAAGTGCCAACAAAGAAAGTCTGCAGATCCGAGAGGTGCTAATGAATACCCACAAAAGTCATAGGGTAAGACTGAGGAGGAACAGGTACAGTAGAAGCAGGTGCATGAGGTGGAGGAGCAGTGGCAATACTGCGACGAAAAAGCTTGAGAAACTTGGGCTCAGGGTCCAGAGTGCAAGTGGATAAGTCTATGTCAAAATACTGAAAGATGCGTGGGATAAGCATCACATAAGAGAGATTGCGGTCTCTTCCGCGACATCTACCCATCATCTGGATGATAGTCTTAGGGGCAAAAAATAAATCCCCTTAAGAATGTGATATAGGGCAGAATGTTCTAGTGCAGTGACATCATCTTTTGAAGTAGATTTGGGAAGAAGAGTGGAATAGATGATGCGATGTAACTCGTAGTTAAACAAGTTCAAGTTATTGGGCTTGAACTTTCTAGGATGAGCATGTACGGGCGCACAAAGCTCATTCTTGAAACTAACAAGAGTCGTACCCTCAAGAATATCGAAGTCGGTGATGTTATCGAGCGGGACACCTTTATTTGGAATACCAAGGATTTTTGCTAGCAATACATCATCGAACTCGATATCTATCCCGCCAACACGAGTCCTTGCGGTAAAAGTGTCTAACACGAAGTTACAATAGAACAATCTAAGGGCATTAGTAGCTATAGGAAATTGTAGGGTAGCAAGATGGTGTAATCCTAATGCCTCAAAGAAGGAACGATGATCAGGAAATAAAGTCCACTTAATCGGAGCGCCGGTACATATAGTACGCATAGCAAAATCGGCATACCAAAGCAATGCTTGGTCATAAGTTTTGAAGTAAAACTCATCCGATACGCTATCATCCGATTGGATCGAGGAAAAGAAGGAATCCATATTCGGATCAGAAGACGATGCCTCTTCACTGGCATGGGTCTTCTTTCTCTTGAAAGGATTGAATCCCTTAGGCATTCTTTCCCAAAACTAAGAAACCCTAAAAATTTGAAAGTAGAAAAGATAAGGAGTTATACCTTTCGAGAATCAAGTATGTTATAGAGGACGCGATTCTCCGCACGAATCCAAATTTTGGATGGAAATCTCTACGTAGATTGGAAGAAAAGGAGTAGAGAATAGCTAGAGTTTGGGGTGTTCTTCGTCTGCTGCTGTGATGATGATAAATTAGTTTAGAAGTGATGAAGAGGAGAAGGCCTCGGGTTCTGGTTTAAAACGCATACAACACCAACAGAACTCTGGCCGAATTTGGACCGAACTCGGGCCAAATTCGCCTAGGGTTCTCCTAGGTTTTAAAAAAAAAATTTGTGGGCCATATCTATTTCATCATCTCATTTCAAATATTTAATTCAAAGTTTAGTAATTTTAAATTTCAAATAATATAATTAATATTATTTTATAAATTAATTTTTTTTACTCAGCATCAGTTTCAGATTAGCTGTAGGAGTACTATCCCAGCTAACGAAGGTTCACCGGGAAACACTTAAGTACCGCTTCGCTTCGACCGTAGTCGTGGTGACAGACAGAATCTTTTTAGGCTTGTCTCAAAAATAGTTATTGAGTATTGAATAAATTAATTAATAAAACAAAATTAATTAATATTATTGACATCTAAAATTTCTAATTTTTGATGTAAATAATTGAAACGATCTTCCGCTAGAGGTTTTGTAAATATGTCAGCCAATTGATTCTTTGTGTCTATGTATACAAGGTCTATATCTCCATTTTATTGATGATATCTAAGAAAATGATGTCAAATCTCAATATATTTAGTACGAGAGTGATATAAAGGATTCTTAGTCAAATTAATAGAACTAGTGTTATCACAGAAAATGGTATGTGTGTGTAATGCAATCCAAAGTCTTCTAAAGTTTGCATCATCCACAAAATTTGTGCACAACAACGTCCTGCGGAGATATACTCAGCCTCGGTTGTTGATAATGCGACATAATTTTAGTTTTTGCTAAACCAAGAGACTAGGGCTTTTCCTAGGAAATGACATGTGCTGCTGGTACTTTTTCTATCTACTTTGTATTCGACAAAATCTGCATCAGAATAATCAGTTAGGTCAAATAACGTGGTTTTAGGATACCATAAGCTGACAGAAGAAGTGCCTCTAAGGTATCGGAAGACATACTTAACTGCTCACAGATGTGATTCCTTAGAATTGGCTTGAAAATGTGCATACAAGTAAACACTAAACATAATGTCTGGTCGACTAGCAGTTAAATACAGTAAGCTATCGATCATACCTCGATACTTACGTATGTCAACGGGTTTGCCTTGTTCATCAATATCAAGCTTGGTTGAAGTCGCCATTGGAGTGCTAAGTGGTTTGACTGCTTCCAGGTCGAACTTCTTTAATAGATCTTTTGTGTACTTTGCTTGATTTATGAACGTCCCATTGTTGGTTTGTTTGATTTGCAGTCCGAGAAAGAACTTCAGCTCTCCCATCATGCTCATCTCAAACTCATTCTGCATACACTTTAAAAATTCTTGACAAAGAGATTCATCAGTAGATCGAAAAATAATATCATCTACATAGATTTGAATCAAAAGAAGGTTATTATTCAAATATTTTATAAACAGTGTAGTGTCAACCTTTTCTTTTAAAAAATCGTTGTTAAGTAGAAAAGAACTTAGACGATCGTACCAAGCATGAGGGGCTTGTTTCAAACCGTATAAGGCTTTCTTCAACTTGAAAACATAATCAGGATTTTTGAAATCAGTAAAACCTGGAGGTTGAGCTACATAAACTTCTTGTTTTATAAAACCATTAAAAAATGCGCTTTTAACATCCATTTGAAATAACTTAAAATTATAAAAATATGCAACTGCACATAACATGCGAATGGATTCTAATCTCGCATCTGGGGCATAAGTCTCATCGTAGTCGATACCTTCTTCTTGATTGTATCCTTGAGCTACGAGTCGAGCCTTATTACGAGTCATTAAACCATTCTAGTTCAATTTGTTTCGGAATACCCAACGGGTGCCAATGATCGGATGATCAATGGACTTAGGAACAAGTTTCCAAACTTGATTCTGTTCGAATTTGTTTAATTTCTCTTGCATAGCATCTAACTAAAAATTATCACTACATGCTTCTTCAATATTTTTGGGTTCAAACTGTGAAACAAAAGCAACACAAGAAGCTATATCTTTATTAGAGGAACGAGTACTTACACCCTTGATAAACTCACCAATTACCAAGTCCTTTGGATGATCTGCCAAGAATCTCATCTCATTTGGCGTATCCTCAGGATTGCTGGTTCTTGCTTCTTTTCTTGAAGGTTCTGCATCTTTGTGAAGGTTTTACAGTAGCTGTACTTGGTGAAATCACGTCTTCATTATCGTCATCGACTGAATGTTGATTTAGTTCATCAAACTTGACATTAATTTATTCTTCGATGATCATGGTTCTCTTGTTGAAGACTCTTGTAAAACCCACAAATTCATTTTTATTATTAAATTATTGGATTTCGGCTGCTAGCATAGTCTTAGATTTTTAATAGTTATTATTATTATTATTAGTATTATTACTATTATTATTATTATAGTCGGATCGAGAAAACATTATTTTTTAAAAATAAATTAATTATCGGATCTTTGATTGAGCCCTGTCCCGATCACGTGCCCGGGGTCCGACCTCGAGTCCGAACACTAGATCCAGTTTTTCGAACCCATCTTTGGATTTTCCATTAAACCTGAAATTATATACTCATTATATCTATATATATATAAACATATATATAATTGGTTTAATAAAAAAAATAAAACCTTTTTGCTACCCATGACCAGGACCACCCCCAACCCGCTGGATCCATTCTCTCCTCCCCCACGTTCCCACGTTCTCCTCATTCCCCTCTCCTTTAATCACTCCTCACCATTCTCTTTAATTCACAAAAATAAATAAAAACTCACCACCACCATCATTCCCACAACCACCACTCTCTCTCTCACTCCCTTTCCTCCTAATTTTCTGTCGCCCCGTGCCCGTCGGCTCGCCCCGGCCGGCTGACCGCCCGCGCGCCCGCCTCCTGGCCACGCCCTGCCTCGTCCGACCCGATGCCCCGATGACCCCGCTCGGCCCTGAGCCTCCGCCCCGACCGCTCGGCTCCGCCGAGCTCTGTCCCGGCCAACGTCTCCCCGCGCGGCTCTCCGTGCCGTCTATCCTGCGACCCCCGCCAGGCCGCCAGCAGCCGTCCGCCCTAGTCGCCCCCGTGCCAGACCGTCTCCCTATCCGCAGCGAGTCGCCCATCCGCATCCGCCCGACCCTCGGGCCCCGATCCGCGCTTTCCAGCGCTGCCCCGAGCCATGCCCCGTGCCGTACACAGCCATCGCCGTCATTTCCGACTTCGTCGAGACGCTGTCCAGAGATCACGTTGCTTTCTCGCGCTTTCTAGCGCTGTCCCGAGCCGATCCCACTGTCCGTGCGAATTCTTTTCCCTATTTTTCTTGCATCTGAGAGCTCTAGCCGAGCAGCTGAGGTATAATTGTGTCCCTGTGTCCCTTTCGTAGTTAGTCGGTGATGACGCGGTCCCGACCCCGACGCGGGGATCGGTTTTACTAGTTGTGCTAGGGGATACTTCTTCCGAGTTCGGCTCGGACTAGTTTTGTGGATTGTTTCTAGTTAGTATGCTTTGCTAATATTTCCCTTTGGGTTAGTGATTATTATTTTGTTTCGAATTTAGTCTGTGGATTGATTCTTCAGGAATGGTTTTCATTTTGTGTGTGTGAGTGCTGTGGATTAATTCTTAAGAGTGGTTCTAATTTCATATGATGTGGGTTATTGTTTCCTTGGTTTGGGATGTTTATTTTGTGTTTGGATCAGTATCGCCTCGTGGCTAGGTTGTCCTAGTTACAGAGGAGGTGCTGCCCAAATTTTCAGTAAAATCTTTCAAATTATTATTATTAATTAAGTTCATTAAATTAAAACCTGTTTTTATACCCGGTCTTTGCAAATGATTTCCAAAATTGGTTTTGTTGGTTTGGTTTTGTGGATTTTGTGAGTTTTATATCCCCTGTTAGGCGACGACCGTATCGGTCGGATGAGCCTCGGCGAAACGCAAATGCTACGGGACTTCCTGTACGTTGAGGCGTAAGCCAGCAACGTGAGATTTGCATGACCAAGTCTGAGATTCCCATTTTCTATAATTTATATTTAAATTATATTATGTTTTATTTTTAGAACTTGTTACTGGTTTTAGTATCTTGGGTGCTGGGCCTCGGCCTTCTGTTTGGACCGCTTCACGGCACTCAGAGCTCGCCTCAGCATTTAAATTAAATTAATTAAATTATTGTAAGGGCCTAAGCCCAGTTTTTCTTTATTTTTCGGTGGCCCTGTATTTGTGTAGTTTAGGATTTTCTGTTCTTTTTGGTTGCTGCTTTGCGTAATTAGACGCGTACTTAAAATGGGTATTAGTTTTATATGAAAAGAGCTTTCTCACTTCTATATAAAAAGGATAAAATTCAAGTTTGTATTACTTAAACAAATTCATATTTTTCTCAATAAAAGAAAAATCTAATTTTATATATATAATACTAAAGTACAAAGTTTTGTTAAATGAATTGGAAAATACGATCTTTACCCAATAAATTAATAAATTGGTTCCTTTTTCGTTAATTGATAATTATATCTTGCGACAGTAGAGTAGGTTGATAGCTTAATTAAATAACATAAAAATGGACTAGGACCTGCTTCTAGACATTGCAACTAGCACACCGAGAAATGGTTTCCTCTATGGTTCTAAGTCAGGGTTCTCAACTGTAGGATTTCGAGGACGTATTTGACTTTCTCCCTGGTACCGACATCCTGTTCTAGTCATTAAACAAAGGCAAGTTACGGTTATGCTACCTTATATTTTAATTAGTAATTGTCAAGTTGCATGTTTAAACCACATTGCTACACGGAACCCTCTCCTAGGGTTCAAATATTGATTGATATTGATTGTGGAGATATTGGGGGAATAGTGTAGCGTTTATGACCAATACCCCTCATATTGTATATTGTTATTGTGCGAGCTTACCCCTTTTACATACGGGGATAAGCAGTATCGCGTCGCTAGGATGCTATTGTACAACCCAAGCCGGTCATAGACGTTACATATTCAAATCACATTGTTTCAAGTATTGAATTGTTAAATTGCTGAAAAATATTGTTTCAACTATTTAGCTTGTACTTTTCTGTTATTATTTGAAATTTGAGGTACATACTCGTACTTGCTCCTTTCCTGACTGGATCCTACCCAATAGGTGATATTGATGACACTGAGCTATTGTACAATAGCTATTATGATCCTGTGCTATACCCTGCGGTGTTACCAGAGTCTTCCTTGGAGGACGCAGATCCTGAGGCCGAAGAGTCGGCCGTTTAGCTAGTTGCTATTTTCTTATTTTCTAGTTTCATTATGTTGGAGATTGTAGACTTTTGGTTTCAGTGTTTATTTCAATATTTTTCTTTCCCGTTGTATTTCTCTTTATTGAATAAAAGTTTTAAATATTCGTAAATTCGTGTTGTGACAAATATATAGATATTGTTGAGATTACCTGCAAATAGAAACAACTTACTGCCGCCGTCTCACAACGGTGCAGGCTGGGTATGATCCGATTCGACCCAACAATTTGGGATCGGGTCGTGACATATTTTTAGTGGTGGCCCATGCAGGTCGATCAACAACTTAAGTGAACATACCTAGAAACAACTAGAACACTAGAATATTGATTTGTCACAACATAGGAACAAATTATCTATATATAAGTAACTATTTTTGCTTGCTTATAGAACGGTAGGTTAACTTGTTTACGCTTGCCCCTAAACTTGCCAGACTATGAAGACAACCTGACCTATGCCTATCAGTCGGTACTAGCAAGATCGTGTTTTCTATGCATGACGTAAGAAAATATGACAAGAGAATCGTAGTAGTAGATTGAGCAGCGGGAGGCTGCTCGAACCAGACCAGGACCAGAAGAGCTAATGATACCTAGAATTATTGATTAGCACAAGATGATACCCTACCGAAGCATAACATATTATCCTTGATTACACTTTTTCTGGGCAATGTCTTTCCCAAAGTCATGTCTCCCCTACGATACAATTTGTGAAAATTGTAATCTTAATGAGAATGTATGTAAGGCGATATTTATCAAGGATATATTGGTGATTAAGAATTGGAAGAATAGAATTTTAGAATACCTAGATATTATATATATAATATACATGGTGAACGGAGAGTCTACTATATTCACCATGTTACAATATAGGGCCGAAATTATTAATTTTAAATTTTTTTAATTTGGCTTGCTTATAGTTTTATAGGTTACCTTGCTTACGTTTGAACCTAAACCTTATCTAGATTAGGCCGATTGTATGATGGTATATTTTACTTCCTATTTTATTTTCTAGATTTTTGGTATATTTTAGTGTCCCATGGCTTTCGGGATTATTTTCTTCCATATCTTTATCAGATTCTAGCATACTTTAGGATCCATACTCTTTCGCCGTTTTTGGATTAAGATTAGATTTTTTTTTCAATCTCCTTCTTTAGCAAATCTATTTCAACTTCTCCATTTGTTAATCAAATCTTACTCCTCTATCTTTATTTGGAACCTAGATCCATTCGCTATTTAGAGTTTCAAATTCTTCTATAGCAAACCTAATAAACTCTAATCTACCCAAAGTATTTCTACGACTAGTGTATCCAACCATTTCTATTGACCTTATTTCCAATTGACTTTCTCAGAACCAATTTCGAACCGAATTCTTTTGGAACCATAAAGCCCCAAGGTTAATTGTTAACAAAGAATTGGTTTAACTTAGCTGGTTCACATATCTCCCAAGGAAACTATTTTTCCGAAAAATAATTCCAATATGGATTTATATTTCCTAAGTTATTCCAAGTACCGAAAATATTTTTATTTGTTGATTTCCTCCACTCAACTCGAAACCTTACTCTCCCTAGGCAACTTCTTGATCAATTCAAGGTCTAGAAAGCTTTTAAACTCAATGCTTGAGTATCATGAAGCACGAACGGTCAGAGAATTGATTCCATCCCAATATTGAATTTCCTTTAGTCATTGAAAAAACTTTTTGAATTATTGAATTATCCTTTTGAAATTCCCATGGACAAAGTTAAAAAAATATTCAGTGACCTAATATGGCATCGCACGCGTCGCAACCATCTATTTGAATTATAGAAAATACGAGTATACTGCAGCCAGTTGCGCACTGGCAGGGCATAGACTCTAAATTGAAGTGATTCAGGTGTTGATAGATTTTTGGATATTATTGAGACTACGTCCTAAATGCATCAAATTTGTCTCCTATGTTGTTCAGCCAGGAAAATAGATAAAGTTGATAGACTACTCGAAAACCTATTACTATTCAAGTTATGGAGCCAAAATTTACTGCAGTCAGGTGCACTTTGGCGAGGCATAAATTTGAGGCAAAGTAATTTCGGATATATTTGGGTTTTCGAATATTATTAAGACTTATCCATAATATGGTTGTCTTTTCTGCACCATCAAATTATTCTGACTGTTGTCCAAATTAGAGGATTTATATTTCTAGCGGCTTTCCATTTTCAGAAATCTCTTATCACAACCCGAAAGGATAGATTTTCTATAAATTGTACTTAATTTTTCCTAGAACTTATTAGGACCATATCAATCTCTATTGGCTCAATCTCTTTCCTGTTTCAACCTTAGTACGTTGCATATATATATATTTGTATTTATTTATTTATTTATTATTATTATTATTTTTTAGTTACATATTTTGGAAGCTGTAGATAGTTGTGGTTAGCTTTATATATTAAATAGTTGATATACATCTTGTGGATGACCATATGTATATAGTTGATAGCTATATGCGGAGGAAACATAGATTGTTACTTATCTCATTCCTTGTAAGGGATCCTTGGGATTAATATTAGATAGCTAAAGGGTAGAAAAGGTAGAAGAATACTTTGAGTAAGCTAGCCTTGAGGGAGTGGTATACCTAGCTTGTGACTTATTTGGAATAGAATCGTTAGTAGTGCTCGCTAGCGTCTAAACCTCATTCAAAAATGATGGTATTTGACAATTTTGAATTTTATGCTTAAAGGAAGAGTTATTGAAGATAAAGGAAGACGTAGGTAGAGTTAGCGAGGAAAGTATAGGATTTGGTAATGTTCTCCCATGAAGGAAGTAAATTTGGATAATATATATAAACATGTAACACTTGACGAGGATCAACTTTTATGGTTAGATGACTACTATACCTAGAAGGGACAGATATAGCCATGGAAGGAATAACACGAGCAATGGAATGATATGTTCTAGAGAAGGAATAAGCAGAGAGGATTTGAGATAAGACCATTGGCATACAACGATGGATGAAAAATTGATTTAGGTGATTTATGATTCCATATATATATATATATTTAGTTTTAATACCTTGACAGATATCTTAGTTTTTTTGTAGATACCAAAAGTTCAGCTAGTTAGAGATTGGTTTTGCATGGTATTAATAAGATAGTTATCTTGTAAGTCTTTTTCCTGCATATCTTATCTTCTGACCGTTGAAATAGTGAAACGATATTCTTTCTATTCCCTTTGATCATCACTCGGCCCTCAGTGGAAATATCTTACTCGATTACATTCCTATCATAGTTATATTGTTCTAATCATCTTTGCTATCCTACCATCATACAACTTTTTATCTTTTCTGAGTCACAAACCCTTGTACCCCATTCCAATTTGATTTGACATTTTAGTCCCTCATCTCAAAAGATTCTATTACTTTCTGCCTTCTCAATAAACTATTGACATTCGCTTCTTTCTTGCCTTTTCTGTTTCACGAGACCTCATTTGATTTTCTCCTATTTTATGTTCATAATTGTACCTAGATTTTCTCGTGCCTAAAATGATTTTGATCACAACAACAATCCAACCCTATCTCAGATCATATCATGATAATTCTGATTGTGCCGATATTTTATCATTGTACCTAGTGATCATGCCTAGAATCCGATCGTGCCTGATGATTTAAATTCTATGTTTGATCAAGGTTAAGTGATTTTGATTGTACCCCGGCCCTTATCTTTGAAATTTCGAGGATGAAAATTTTCTAAGGAGGGAAGGTTGTGAAACCTGCAAATTTGTTTTTATTATTAAATTATTGGGATTTTGGCTGCTAGCATAGTCTTAGATTTTTATTAGTTATTATTATTATTATTATTAGTATTATTACTATTATTATTATAGTCAGATCGGAAAAACATTATTTTTAAAAATAATTAATTATCGGATCTTTGATTGAGCCCTGTCCTCGATCCCGTGCCCGGGGTCCGACCCCGAGTCCGAACACCAGATCCCGTTTTTGGAATCCATCTTCGGATTTTCCATTAGAGCTGAAATTATATACTCATTATATCTATATATATAAACATATATATAGTTGGTTTAATAAAAAAAAAACTAAAACCTTTTTGCTACCCATGACCACGGACCACCCCCAACCCGCTGGATCCTTTCTCTCCTCCCCCACGTTCCCACGTTCTCCTCATTCCCTCTCTCATTTAATCACTCCTCACCATTCTCTTTCATTCACAAAATAAATAAAAACTCACCACCACCATAATTCCACAACCACCAGCACTCACCAGTATTCTCTCCTCTCACTCCCTTTTCTTTTCCTCCAATTTTCTGCCGCCCTATGCCCGTTGGCTCGCCCCGGCTGGCTGACCGCCCTCGTGCCCGCCTCCCGGTCAGCGCCTGCCTTGTCCGACCCGACGCCCGACGACCCCGTTTCTGCTCCGAGCCTTCGCCCCAACCGCTCGGCTCGCCGAGCTCTGTCCCGGCCAGCGCACTTCCCGCGAGCCTCTCCGTGTCGTCGATCCCGCGTCCCCGCCTGGCCGCCAGCGGCCGTCCGCAGCGGCCGTCCGCCAGCGGCCGGCCGCCCTTGCCGCCCCCGTTCGGACCGTCTCCTCCATCCGCAGCGAGTCGCCCATTCCTCGTTTCGCCCGACTTTCGGGCCCCGATCTGCGCTTTCCAGCGCTTGCCCCGAGCCGTGCCCGTGCCGTGCACGACCATCGCCGCCGTTTCCGACTTCGTCGAGATGTTGTCCAGAGATCACGTTTTCTTTCTCCGCTTTCCAGCACTGTCCTGAGCCGATCCCGCTGTCGTGCGGATTTTTTTCCCTATTTTTCTTGCATCTGAGAGCTCTAGCCGAGCAACTAAGGTATAATTTCGTGTCCCTGTGTCCCTCCCGTAGTTAGTCGGTGATGACGCGGTCCCGACCCCGATGCGGGGATTAGTTTTACTAGTTGCGCTAGGGGATACTTCTTCCGAGTTCGGCTCGGACTAGTTCTGTGGATTGTTTCTAGTTAGTATGCTTGGCTTAATATTTTCCTTTGGGTTAGTGATTATTATTTGGTTTCGGATTTAGTTCTATGGATTGATTCTTTAGGAATGGTTTTCATTTTGTGTGTGTGAGTGGTGTGGATTAATTCTTAAGAGTGGTTCTCATTTCATATGCTGTGGGTTATTGTTTCCTTGGTTTGGGATGTTTATTTTGTGTTTGGATCAGTATCGCCTCGTGGCTAGGTTGTCTTAGTTACAGAGGAGGTGCTGCCCAAATTTTAGTAAAATCTTTCAAATTATTATTATTAATTAAGTTCATTAAATTAAAACCTGTTTTTATACCCGGTCTTTGCAAATGATTTCCAAAATTGGTTTTGTTGGTTTGGTTTTGTGGATTTTGTGAGTTTTGTATCCCCTGTTAGGCGACGACCGTATCGGTCGGGATGAGCCTCGGCAAAATGCAAACGCTACAGGACTTCCTGTACGTTGAGGCGTAAGCCAGCAACGTGAGATTTGTATGACCAAGTCTGGGACACCCATTTTCTATAATTTATATTTAAATTATATTATGTTTTATTTTTAGAACTTGTTACTGGTTTTAGTATCTTGGGTGCAGGGCCTCGGCCTTCTGTTTGGACTGCTTCACGACACTCAGAGCTCGCCTCAGCATTTAAATTAAATTAATTAATTGTTGTAAGGGCATAAGCCCAGTTTTTCTTTATTTTTTCGTGGCCCTGTATTTGTGCAGTTTAGGATTTTTTGTTCTTTTTGGTTGCTGCTTTGCATAATTAGACGCGTACTTAAAATGTGTATTAGTTTTATATAAAAATTATAAGAGTTTTCTCACTTCTGTATAAAAGGATAAAATTCAAGTTTGTATTATTTAAACAAATTCATATTTTTCTCATTAAAAGAAAAACCTAATTTTATGTATATAATACTAAAGTACAAAGTTTTGTTAAATGAATTGGAAAATACGATCTTTACCCAATAAATCAATAAATCGGTTCCTTTTTCGTTAATTGATAATTGTATCCTGCGACGGTAGAGTAGGTTGATATCTTAATTAATAACTTAAAATTGGACTAGGATCTGCTTCTAGAAATTGCAACTAGCACACCTAGACACTACAACAAAAAGGCCTATTAATAACGCTCGACAAGACGTATTGATGACGCCTGATACCTAAGCGTTATCAAAGTTCGAAATACCTTTTTTCTATCACGGTTTGGGCTAATTCTGGACTTTTATAACGTTTATAAACTAACGTCATTAATATTTTAGAGCGGTGGCAAACTTGTAATAAGTTTTTTGTAAAATCCTTTCCACCCTCGCGATATTTTGAGGCTCAAGCCCCCGTCCCTTTTCATTCCCTCTCCAAATCCCTTCTCCTTCCCTCTCAGCTCCACTCCCCTTCTCCTCCTCTTCCCTCCTCTCACCAAACCCTAATCTTCTCCTCCTCCTTCTTTCAATTCCCCCACAAACCCTAACCTAGGTCCCATTCTAAGCCCTAAGCCCCCAACCCCCCTCCCACAAACCATAACCTAGGTCCCATTCTCGGTCCATAGCCACGTCCGCCTTCTCCTCTGCTCCAGAGCCCTCTGTGCCGACCTCCACGGCCTCCTCTCCGACCTCTCCATCCTCCTCGACATCCTTCCTGGCGAGATCGACAGCCTGGAGAGGGAGATCGACAACGGGGTCTCCGAGAAGTAGCTCTCGGTGATGGTTGCCTCCGTCGGGCTCGTCTGCTACGCCAAGTGCGTGCTCTTCGGAGCCTCGACTACCCGACCCGAATCCGCTACCAGCAAGCTCCACAATGAAATCTTCCTCCTCCTTCGAGAGCTCCTCCATGGCAATTTTGAGCAGCGACGAGAGCTTTTTCGAGCTCTCTTGAGCTTTTTCGGCCTTAAAATTTTTATATTTTACCCCAATATCTCATTTTTGCTGTATTTTTTTAGAATACGAGTCGTTTTCATTTAGGAAACCCTAATTTTCTTATTTTTGCAGCTGTTGATGGAGCTGTGGAGCTTGCATTTGATCTAGTTGACGGAGTTGAGCTCGAGTCTGGGCCTGGGGGAGTACGACGAGAATGGTAGTTGTTCATTTTTGTTGTTGTTGTTGCATTATTTGGTAGCGATTGTTGTTGGTTTGGTTGTGGTTAAGTGAGGGAAAATGTGAAATATTTGATTTTTTATTAGGAGGGGAGGAGGGGGAGAAGAGGAGCTCGAACTCGCAGCTCTAGCACTCGTGTGCCCGGCTGCACCCAATTCCAGCTGCCGAGCAGCAGCCGTACGGACTCCCCAAAACCCTAACATTTCCCATTTCCTCTATTTATACGATCACATCTCTTCTCCTTCCTTAAGAAACCCCTCTAGCCGCCACCCATTCATTCCTCATCCACGTCTCACGTTAGGTATACGACTGACTCGGATACAATGAGTATTTTTTTGATGTGTACTTTATATATAATGTCCCATTGCTTACTGTTGCTAGTGTATATACCAATTTTTATGACAATTCAAAAATATGATGATAATTCATAGTAACTGTAGTTGTTTATGATGATAATTCATAGAAAAAATCAAAGTAAGGTTGATATCCATCTTAACGTTTGCTAGTGTATATAAATAACAATATTTTATTGTTAGCTCTGAAGGAAATATGATTTGCTAGCTTATGTTTATGATGATAATTCATAGTAAAATTAATAGTTCCCAAGAAAACCATTAATGGCCAGAAATCATTGCTAAGCTTTCCCATTTTCCCCACAACAGAAATAAAAAAAAATGTGGGAAAACATTCCACTTAGCTAAGCTTTCCCATGTTCAAACCTTTCCAACTTTAAATATTTTTATGGGAGCTTGGATGATGATTTCGTGTATCTTTGGATTTTCTTACCCAGTTTCATGAGAATTGATTGTTTCTGCCAATGTACACATGAACAACAAATGCATAATTGCTTAACTTAACATTATATCATATGTCTATTCCTTAATCCAATGAATATATGGTATATGATAAATGATATGAATAGATCACGAATAATCTGCCATAAATTAGCAAACTAATCTTCAAACCATCACGAAATACTAAATCTAAGCTAAAAATAATAAGCAAATGTAATGTTAGATATTAGAATCTCCCAGTTAAGAAGAGATCAGCTAACATGATATTAGTGTGTTGCAGTTTGCATCAAATGTTTATCTACATTTGTACTTTTTTGGCACGACATTGCATTGCTGTTGCTGATATAATCATTTTTGATTGCTACAAACAAGATATGTTGATACTGTAAGCATGCTAGATGGGTTGAAATTTGAACCTACTGCTTGCCTAAAGTATAGTTTGTTGCAGTTTACTTTGTTGCTAGTGATGCCCCCATGTTGCAGCTTATCATGGTATATCTTGCTTAGAATGGACATTCTTGTTATTCTATTGTGATAATACTGATAATCCTATGTATATGTCCGCGCTTATTATAGCTTCTAGGAGTGCTTGCTCATGTTAAATCCGAGAGGGATGCGGTGGAAGTATTACTGCAACCAAACGAGGCTTTTGAAAGACTTTTAAGTGAAATGTAGAGTCTGAAACCACAGATCGAAGAAATGGAATATAGACTTGGTGCTGAAGGACAAGGCGTCAAAAGTCTGGAGGAAATGCAAAAAAATCTGCACAAACATGAAGAGAAAAGGTTAAGTGTGCTATGATCTTTTAATGCATTTAAGCTCCATTATTCATTTTCTCAATGCAAATAGCATTCCATGTAATCACAAGGTATCATATAAAATTTTCTATAGCCGACATAAGCATTATGGATAGGAAATACACAAACCTCATTTTTATGATCCTTTTCACATTTGTTTGATCCTCCTGTCTTCCGATTGAATGCTTAGTTAGATAATATTTATATTTTATACCAGTAAGAACACAGACGACAATTTCATATATTGTTAATTTTTGTGGTAGATTCACTGAACCTCATAGGAAAAGGACAATACCTATTTTTTATGCAGAGAAACATTAATTTTGAAGTAGTCTAGTGTCTCCTTTTCTATTAGGAACAATAATAGCAAGGTATGTTATTGGATTGCTAACTGAAGCGTGGGTTGCAGATGGTGAAAATCTTCCTCAGGACGACTCAAAACGAACAATTAAGGTATAAATGAGGAATATGGGAGGCATCCTTATCGGAAGATTTGTCCTACAGTAGATTCTTAGGAATTTTATGTTTCTTGTTCTTCTCGTTGCTTTTTGGTTTGGTATGAGAACAGGACAGGATTTTGTAGGAGGAAAATGGAAACATAGTTTTTAAATCATATTTGTACTCTTTGTATCGATAATTCTCGAGCAAGAGAACCCTGTTTATTGTGTCGGGTTGTGTGGCTGTGCCCTAACTTCACGAATCCTTAGCCCTAGGTTGTGAATGTAGGCATGCTTCGTCGTTCTAACTTTATGATTTAACTTCTGTTGATACGAAGTTTTACAAATGCAAAGGTTTTAGCTGATGTCGGAGACTTTGTGCAGATGCTGGTTGGCTTTGGGTATTTACTGTCATTCCTGTAGAAGTTATTTCTCATATTCTTACAGGTGAAGTTCTATCATTTACTTGCTTTAGACATTGCAGTGTACTGTTGAGCTCTTGCACTCTTTCTAGTTATGTATTGGATTCTCTTCAGGAATGAACGTGAACTGTGGCAGCTACGTCCGGTGGATGTCAGCTTCGCGAAGGATGATCGGACCATCGGGGCAATCTTGTGGGCTGGGTATCCTGGAGAGGCGGGCGGATTGGCAATTGCCCAGGTTCTATTTGGACATCACATCCAGGTGAGGTTTCTCCTTTGTTTATACAAATTTGTCGTTATCAATCAACATCCATAAGGCCACGATAGACTAAGGATACGAAACACGGATACGGATAAGTTAAACTTACAATAGATTTTACCCAATAATAAAGTATATTGAACTTTGTTTTTATCTTTTTCAGGATTTTGCTACATGTTCTGTGGACAGTTTTGATGTGGCCAAGTTTTGATGTGGACAATTTTGGTAGTTGTAAATATATATGTATTTGGATATCAATGTAATGAAGATGTTGATATGTACTCTATTTTGAGAAATGATAAAGATTGTGATATAATGTTAAGTTTTTGGAATGTAATATATACTGTGCAATATAGAGCATTATAAATATGCTAATTTGAATAGTAAATTGTTATAAATGTGCTGCATTGAGCCTATACATTATCTATTCATAACGTTTTAAAATTGTTCTGAATTGTGCACTATATTAACTATTCTAACGCTTTTATAGGAACTATTCATGACATTTTTTTATAACGCTTTTAAAAAACATTTATAACACATTTTCATAATGGTTGCTTTGAAAAAAAAGCGTCATGGTTGTAATGACGCTTTTTTGCCGTCATTAAAAGGGTTTTTTGTTGTAGTGAGAAATGGTTTCCTCTATGGTTCTAAGTCAGGGTTCTCAACTATAGGGTTTCGAGGACGTATTTGACTTTCTCCCTGTTACCGACATCCTGTTCCAGTCATTAAACAAAGCAAGTTACGGTTATGCTATCTTATATTTTAATTAGTAATTGTCAAGTTGCATATTTAAACCACATTGCTACACGGAACCCTCTCCTCCTAGGGTTCAAATATTGATTGATATTGATTGTGGAGATATTGGAGGAATAGTGTAGCGTCTATGACCAACACCCCTCATATTGCATATTATTATTTGAAATGTGAGGTACATACTCGTACTTTCTCCTTTTCTGACTGGATCCCCCCAATAGGTGATTGATGACGCTGAGCTATTGTACAATAGCTATTATGATCCTGTGTTATACCCTACGGTGTTACCAGAGTCTCCCTTGGAGGACGCAGATCCTGAGGCCGAAGAATCGACCGTTTAGCTAGTTGCTATTTCCTTATTTTCTAGTTTCATTATATTGGAGATTGTAGACTTTTGGTTTCAGTATTTATTTCAGTATTTTCCTTTCCAGTTGTATTTCTCTTTGTTGAATAAAAGTTTTAAATATTCGTAAATTCGTGTTGTGACAAATGTATAGATTTGTTGAGATTACCTGCAAATAGAAATAACTTACTGCCGCCGTCTCACAACGGTGCAGGCTGGCATGATCCGATTCGACCCAACAATTTGGGATCAGGTTGTGACAACTCTGCACCCTTTGCTTTTTGCCGCATAACCTAAAAATACCTTCATCGACCTTTTCATCAAATTTACTCAAATTGTTTTTAGTATTAAGAATAAAGCATTTACAACCAAATATCAAAATATGAAACATTGGATGTTCTATCAAACCATAACTCATAGGGAGTGTTCTTCGATATAGGTCGAATTAGAACTCTATTGGGAATATAGCACGCTGTATTGACAGCTTCAGCCCAAAAGTATCTAGGTAGACTAAACTGGTTGAACATTACTCTAGCCATTTCAGATAGAGTCCTGTTCTTCTTACGTTCCACAACTCCATTTTGTTGTAGAGTCCTCGGGCAAAAAACTCATGCAAATAACCATGTGTGTCATAGAATTGCTTGAACTCTGCATTCTCAAATTTGTCGCCATGATCACTACAATTGCGAGTAATCATGAAACCTTTTTCATTTGTACTTTCTTGCAAAAGGTGACGAATTCTGACAAAGCATCGTTCATGCGTGCAAGAAAATATGCCCATGTGTATCTAGAGAAATCATCTACAATAACAAATGCATATATCTTACCTCCTAGACTAACAATTCTACTGGGTCCAAATAAGTCCTATGCAACAATTGTAGAGGTCTAGTGGTACTTACAGCGTTCTTGGATTTAAAGACGGATCGGTAGCTTTGTTTTTTACATTCGCTACATATCGTATCCTTCTTGAAAGATATGTCCGGTAAGCCGTGTACCAACTTTTTTGTGGATTGTTTTGAAATTGTGCATATTTGCATGACCGAGTCTCATATCTCATAGTTGACTCTCAATCCTCTTGGCCATCAAGCATCTACCTGCTTTGTTAGCATCTTCTAGCAGATAGAAATATATATGTTGTCTTCCCTGATACCTTCAAAGATAGTACTACCAGTTGAGCTATCAACTATGTACATTTGTGTTTGACGAAGTTAATACCATAACCGTGATTAGCTAAATGGCTTATGCTGAGCAGATTATGTTTTAACTCGGTAACTAGACAGACATCTTTAATCACAGGATAGGGAGCCTTACCAATGTCACCGATACCGATTATGTACCCTCTTAAATTATTACCGAAGGAGACGTATCCTTCTTTATTCTTCTACGACAGTGTCGCGAATAATGATGCATCACCGGTCATGTGCCGTGAGCAACCGCTGTCGAGGATCCATTTGCTTCTAGCATGTGAAGGGCGTTCCACCTACAAAACAGTTTGTAGATAAAACTTTTGGTACCCATTTCTTGTAGGGTCCTGACATGTTAGTTTTTGGTATCCATGCATAAACATTTAAATCTACTAACTTTCTGATCCTATATACAGAGGATATATGACCAATGAGGCCACAATAATGATATTTTGCATGTTGAGTGTTGAAAGTAGTGTGAGGTGCATGATTGGTAGGTTTTGGTTTTCTAGTATAAAAAATGCATGCCTATTAGTCTTATTGGGTATAGGTTTGGTGTGGTTTGGTCTGACAGTGTTGGTTTGGGTGTGTTCCGATGATTCGGTAATTGACACGTGTTAGAATAGGAAGCAGCAACTTCAGGCCATTTTCCTAAACTAATTTCTAACTTTTTGGAGGTGTCATATAATCTAGTATAGTCAGATGTAAGTGTTTCCATTCTGACTTGTGCACACTGGAGATTCTTTCTATCCTTAGATAAGACTTTCTTTAGCTGGATGATAGTTTGGTCTTTTTCTTCGGATAACTTGATAGTCTCGTGTAACAACAGCTTAATTGAGGAAAGCTCACCAGACTCAATAGAAGTATCACTATTTCTAACATCAGCTAGTGGTCGGTAAGTCTTCCTATGTCACCTTTGTACTCTTTGAGAACCTTCTTAGAGGTTTCATATTTACTACGCAGTTTCCTGTAGTCATTTAACAGGTCACTGAAAGCCTCTCTTAGTTGCTCAAAGTGTGAAATCATCATAAGGATCAACAGAGGATTAGTGATTACCTGATCGCAAGCCATCAAGCATATTTGCACCGTCATCTGATTGTTCGTCTTCTGAATCGCTGGTTTCGCTTTCATGCCATATGCTTGTATTAGTGTACTTTCTTGATGTAGATCTGTTCAGGTCGCCTTTGTCATATTTTCTGTTTCTTGTTGATGATGCTACTGTTGGACAATCTTTTTTCATATGTCCTTTCTTCTTACATCCTAGCAAATAGGATCTTCCTTGTTGTTGTTGTTGCTGTCTTTTGTTCTTCTGTTGAATCTCATGAACTTCTTAAATTTTGTTACCAGAAGAGCTTGATCTTCAGAGTCAGAGTCGCTGTCGTCTGAATCATTCGACAGTTCTTTTATGTTGAGCCTTCAAAGCGATCGACTTCTATGATCTCCTTGGTGTAGCATCTTCAAAGTCTTGAAGTTACAACTCGGGAGTGGTAGCTTACCCATGAGTGTTTCCAGAGACATTGTTGAGAGGTCATTTCCTTCAATGATTGCTTAGCCTTTGGAATCCAGTTCTTTGTGAGAGCTCGTAGAAGTTTGCGAATCTTCTCATAGTTACTGTATTTCTTGCCTAATGAAGACAAATGATTTACAATATCCAGGAATATCGTAAACATCTGAGTGACGGATTCATTTGGCTTCATTTTGAACGCCTCGTACTCTTGAGTAAGTCTGCTGATCTTTGACTCCTTGACTTCTGTTGTTCCTTCATGGGTTACTTTGAGAAGTTTCCACACTTCATTTGATGTTGTGTAAGTCGACACCCTGTTAAATTCAGTTCTATCTACAGCACAAAATAAAGCGTTAATAGCACATGCGTCAAGACTGGCATTTTTTTCATCCTCCGTATATTTATCATGGGGTTTTTCAACTAAAACTCCCTCAACAGTAATACGAGGAGGCTTTTGTAGCCATCAATAACTATAGACCATAAGTCAAAATTAAGAGATTTTAAGAAGAAACTCATCCGTGTTTTCCAATAAGTGTAGTTTGTGTCGTCAAACAGTGGAGGTCTGTTTGTGGCTTGGCCTCCACTTGCGAATTTCACAGTTGCCATGTGTAATGCTATGATCTATATAACAATTAAAATAACTAACTGCAGTTTTACCTTGCTCTACCTGTACAACCCGCTTTGTTACCAATTGTAGGAACGAAATCGTAAAGCAGAATACTCTAGAGGAGGGTGAATAGAGTAGGAAGCGGAATATTGCTAATTAAAAACTTTGTTAGCAGTTAGATCACAGAAATAATAATAATCACAAAGTAATAACTGTAAAGAAAAGAGTTCAGAAGGCAAACGCAAACACAGAGATTTATACTGGTTTTCCTTTGTGAGGACTAGTCCAGTCGGAAGAACTCTAGCATCCAGTTGAATCCACTATTGAAAATTCTACAAGTTTTCATACGAAGTCCTTGCAACTTCTAAAGATGCGAGCTTTGATACGAAGAACTCGACCAACTACAGTTTTGAAGAGTCTTTCTTCAATCAAGCCTCTGATTACAATTTCTCTGAAATCTTCTAGACCGCACCGTACCGGCAAATTGACTGGAGAATTGTAACTGGCTTGGAATTTGAAAATGGAAGCTTTTTGAAAAATCTTTGGAAAAAACGTAAGCTTTAGAAGAGAAGATATGAAAGTGAATAAGTTATTTGAAATGATCAGAATTTCTCTCTATTTATAGTTTTTCCAAAGATAGAACTTTGGCAGAATTCGGCAGAATTTGGACAGAACTCTTTGTAACAAACCGCAACTGAAGGGAAACCAAGTTCAAAAACCAACGTTCACCTTGGCCGAACTCTGGCCGAGTTCTGTTAGGGTTGGTCAAGTTTATTTAATGAAAAATATTTTGGGCTTTTTGAAATCCTTCAGAAGCTTTTGTAAATAAGAGATATTTTTCAAAACATAGATCAATTTTGAAAACGATCGGTCAATTTTGAAAAAATGATTTTGGATAGCCTATTGCCAGTACGACTTGGTGTACAATGTATTCCTAGACCCAATAAAAATAAAAATTACATTGTATAAGGAAATACAGTCTCGAGTGGCAAACATAGCTTCGGTCTTGAGCAGTGTCCAAAACGTCTTGAGTAAACATCTGAATTGTTCAGTATATCGAGATAGAGTTTGATCAATTATTAAAATCAGGTCTGACCCTGACCAATGGGCCAACACGCCTGAAATCCGAATATCCGTGAGAATATAAAGGCCGAAGCAAGGTAACTGAGTCCTATTTTGAGCAACACAAGTCATAATGTATACAAAGGGATTTAATTTGAAGAGTATAATGCATCTACATGTTTCTAGGGCAATCTGGACCAAAGTCAACTCTTAGTCAACTCTAAAAGTCAACTAAGTCAACTCTAGTCAAATTAGGTCAAACTAGTTAGGGTTTGGTCAACCATGCTCAACTAGTCTAAGTTAGTCTAATCTGGGATTAAATAAGTCAAATGTAGGTTATATACAATATATAATACCTACACTACATTCACATTCAATTTCCATTCAAATATATAAACTATATATAATATATATATATATATATAATATATATATATATATAATTTTTTTTTATATATATTATATATATTATATATATCTATATATATATATATAATATATAATAATAAAATATATTAATATATATATATAATATATAGAATATATATATATAATATAGGGTACATATATTTATAATATATATATAATATAATATATATATTATATATATATATATATAAAATATATGTACCTATAATATAGATATATATATATATTATATATAATATATATATATATATATATATATATATATATATATATAAAAATATAATATATAATATATATATATATAATATATATATATATATATATATTATATATATATATATATATAGGTACATATATATAGGGTACATATAAAAAAAATATATATATATATATGTATATAGGGTACATATATAGGTGCTACATATATGTATATATACATAGAGAGAATGAGTAATGGTACATATATAGGTTGTGTGTGTGTGTGTCACACAGTGACATGAAGGGGTACACCCTGTAACAGTGTATAACATAACATAGTCTATGTTATCATATACACTACAACACATAGATATACATGTATATGTATATATTAACATATGTATATATATTTAGAGGGGGGGAAGTGTATTCATGTGTGTGCATATACATAGCGTAGTAGTAGGTAAGTTGAACTTTCAGTTAACTACATACATGTATACATTCATACATGCGTATAAACAAATAATTAAAACCCAATTTTCAGTTTAACCCTTAATCCTAATTCAGTCTTAGGTCAACATTCAACAAAACTCAGTTTTCATGTAAACAATGCAATTCAGTTTTACATGCAAATTTACATACATACATTTATCTCAGTTTTCATGTTCAAGTTAACATTCCATTAACATATTCAAGTTTAACATGTTAGCTTGAATCTCAGGTTTTCACAACTGTTCTCAGGTTTAGAAATCTCAGTTTTAGTTTTGAATGTCAATTTGATTTCAGTTTTCCAAACATTCAAACCAAATAACCAAATTGGAATCAAATCAACAACTTACATATATACAACTTTAAACCAAACCCAAAACTCAAATTCAGTTTTAACATTATCCCAATTTTTTTCTCAGGTTTTACACATATGTTCCCTGGTTCATACACATAGGAAAAAAATCTCAATTTTCATGCATAGGCAAAACTGTCACTGTTCGGTCAAAATTTTGTGAAATTCGAGTACAATACCAATCCATTTGAAACCTAGTTATGTACACATCCTAGCAGTTTATTTTAATCATGTATATTTCGTATTTAAACAACTTAAATTTAATTTAAAACACATCAACCCAATATTCGAATACACAGTAACAGTCCCGGTATCCGAACATGTACAACCCTAATTTCGAATTTCAAAACCATTCAAAACCCAAAGTAAATTGTGTGCAGAGGTATAGATACATTACACGTGTCATTGGGTGTCATTTCGTGTCCACATAGCTGGACACGAAGTGTCCAAAATGTTCTAAAATGTGTATTAGTCACACATTGAAGGCTAGGTCTCGTGTAGAGGTATCGGGCTCAACAGGACACAACATGTCCTATCCTAGGTCGCGTGGTCGAGTCTATAGCTAGGGTAGGTATATGGCTGGGGACTCATGTGTCTACAACGTGTCTAATCGAGCTGTGTCATGAGATACGAAAGCGTATCAGTGGAAAAAACTCGTGTGCACAGTCTGTGTACAAAACCAGTGCATGAATGAATTCGTGTCCGACACGACATGATAGGCCATGAGACTTGAGGGGTGATACGTCAGTCATTGCCCCCATGTCCTGCCAAGTGGCACACTGCCACGTGGCCTGTACACGCACAATCACTGCACAGTAGCAGGGCACGCGCACGTGGCCTCGTGCTGCGCATTCGTGTCCATTTTGGACACGGACACGACACTAAAATATGCTCAGAGTTAGGGATTTGAGATTAGCATGTCAAGGGCTATTCAAATATGTAATTTATTTTAGAAAAAGGAACAAAAGTTCCACAGTGACATTTCATCAAACACTTAATTAAAATACTGATACGTGTCCGATGCACACCAAATGGACACGAATTCCTACCAAACTTGGGCTACACCTAGGGTAACCCTAAATGAATGCATCTATGGAAAGAAATCAGGAATTTATTAGGATTTGTAGGGTTTTACCTATTGAGAGTTCAAACTCAATGAAAAGGCTCCTAAGTGAGTTATTCCCTCCACAAGCTATGGCCAAGTGCTCTTCAAATCCTTGCTTGCAAGCCCCCACTAGCCTCCACTTCTGAAATGAATCCCAATGCAAAAGAGTAGCCTCAATTTGGGATCAATTTGGATAAAGGGAAAGGAATTTGGGGAAGAACAAGTTAGGGTTCTTTGTAGGTGTTAAAAGAGGCAAGGGTTTCTAAAGGATACTTTATAGGCGGGGGAATTTCTATTTGTGGCTGCCATAGAATGAATTAGGGTTAGGTTTAGATGTAGATGAGTGGTTAAGGCTTCTCCACCCAATTTTAAGTCCTCCTATTGGTTCAATTAGTCCTAAGGCTTTCTTTTTACAAATATCCTAAGGAGAAAATATCCTACTTAGAAATATCTAGATATTGCTAATCTTGTCATTTAGTAGGTTGTCCTAATCAAGATCCTAAGCTCAAGGCTAATTTAGATTAGGCTAAGATTCTAGGTCAAGTCTCAACTAAACAAATAGCACATATTTAATTAATAAAATTTCAAAATCACCAAAAAGTCAAAATGACAAAATACCCTTATGCCAAAAATATGGCAGTGACAAGTCTACCCCTTAAAAGAATTTCATCCTCAAAATTGAAAGGTAAAACTAAACTGATGAGAAGGATAGAAAATTATACCTCAAGGTCCAAAAAGATAAGGGAATCGCACGCGCATCTCATCCTCCCGCTCCCAGGTAAACTCTCCTGGAGAATGATGCCTCCATGCGACGCGAACCAAGGGTATCGTCTGGTTCCTCAGTACCTTCTCTCGTCGATCTAAAATCTTTACAGGCTGCTCTGGATAGCTAAGAGTAGGTCCTACCTCGATCTCCAAATGATCGAGTACATGGCTAGGGTCCGCCACGTACCATCTCAACTGCGATATGTGAAATACGTGGTAGACTCCCACTAATGCAGGTGGCAAATCTAGCCTGTAAGCCACGTCACCGACTCTCCCCCTGATAATGAAAGGTTCGATGAAGCGCGGGCTAAGCTTCCCACCTCCACCAAAACGTATGGTACCACATGTCGAAGATATCCTCAGAAAAACCAGTCTCCAACCTAATCACAAACAAGGTCTCAAATAAACTATAATAATCAAACATGATCAATAAAATCACAAAACAACAATCCTACTTCTAATCCTATCTCTAAGCTGTACCTCAAACTCTAACGGTCTACGGTGGCTATCGGCCCAATGCCGATGTCTGTCCTGCGCCATGCAAAGTCGATCTCTGATGAGCTTCACCTTCTTGGCTGCATCCACAACCATCTCAGGTCCCAATAAAGCGCTCTCCAACGTCATCCTAAGACAAGGGTGTACGAAATCTATGCCCGTATAGTGCCTCGAATGGTAACATCTCAATGCTGGCCTAAAAACTATTATTGTATGCAAACTCCACTAATTGCAGGTGATCCTCCCAGGAACCTCCAAAATCCAAGACACAAGTCCGCAGCATGTCCTCGAGTGTCTGAATAGTCCTCTCTGACTGTCCGTCCGTCTGAGGGTGGTATGCAGTGTAGGAACAAAATCGTAAAGCAGAATACTCTAGAGGGGGGAGGGGGTGAATAGAGTAGGCAGAATATTGCTAATTAAAAACTTGTTAGCAGTTAGATCACAGATATAATAATAATCACAAAAGTAAATGACAAAATTAAAAGTGATCAGAAGGCGAACGCAAATACCGAGATTTATACTGTTTTCCTCTTGTGAGGACTAGTCCAGTCGGAAGAACTCTAGCTTCCGTTGAATCCACTATTGGAAAATCCCGCAAGTTTTTATACGAAGTCCTTGCAACTTCTACAGCGAGCTTTGATACGAAGGACTCGACCAAGATCAATTGTGAAGTGTTGTATCTTCTATCAAGCCCTCTGATTACAATCGCTCTGAAACTTCTAGACCGTACCGCACTGGCAAATCGACTAGAGGATTGTAACTGGCTTAGAATTTGAAAATGAAAGCTTTTAGAACTCTTTGGAAGAATGTAAGCTTAAGAAGAGAAGAGATTGAAAGTGAATTGGTGATTTGAAATGATCAAAATACTTCTCTATTTATAGTTTTTCCAAAGACAAACTCTGACAGAATTGGACAGAATTCAGACAGAACTCTTTGTAACAAACCGCAACTGAAGGATGACCAAGTTCAAAATCCAACGTTCACTAACGTTCCAAATAGCCGAACTCGGGCCGAGTTCTGCTGGGGTTCTGCCAGTTCATTTTGGAGAAAATCAATTTTTGGCTTTTTGAAAAATCCTTTAGAAGCTTTTTGTAAAAAGAATGTTTTTCAAAAACGTAGGTCATTTGCAAAAGAATAGGATGGTTTTGAAAAACGTTTTCGGATAGCCTATTTGCCAGTACGACTCGGTGTACAATGTATTCCTAGACTCAATAAAATAAAAATTACATTGCTTAATAGGAAGTACACTTGGAGTGGCAAACGGCTTCAGTCTTGAACAAAGTAGAGATCCATTGTTGAGCAGTGTCCAAAACGTCGTAGGTAAACATATGAGTTGACTTGTATTTATATCGAGACAGAGTTTGATCAAGTATTAAAATCAGGTTTGACCATGACCAATGGGCCAACAATCTTCCCCATTTTGATAATTGACAAACCATGCCGATATAACATCTAAGCTTGGTTCAAGTCAAAAAATAATCAAAAGAAATTGTTCATAACCTGTATTCACGAAAATATTAGATCTTATTTCTCCCCCGTTGTCACTTAGCAAAATAATTGCAAAAGAGAAAGCTCCCCCGCAATCAATACATAAGTAACAAACAGTGAAGAAACACAATAAAAATAAATAATCATTACAGGCCTGGTATAAACAGTAAATATAGTAAGAGAAATAGATAGACTATAGAAAAACACAGACATGTATTTGTCACAGGCAGTATTTAATGAAACAAAGAAAGTACTGAATAATAGACTAAGATGCCAAAACTGAGGCATAATCAAAAACTATGTCTATGAATAGTCACATAATATAAAAAGTGCTAATAATAACTAAAAAGTACTAATAAAATCTTGGAATGTCGGAGCATTTCCAAGTAAACATAAGACAAAAGTAACAGTCTTAATATCTAACATCTCAAAAATCATCATCATCTCCATCATCAACGTCATCAGCTGCAGCTCCAGCATGTCCAGAAGGACCAGCTCTAGAAGTATCAGCGCCAGAAGTGTGAGGAGTGGCACCAGCGGTACGATACCAATCATAGGCATTCCTGGCTGGAACAGAGAGTGTACCACCTCGTCGTCAATGCGGTAGCCAGAAACAGAAGGGTCTCGAGGTAGGAGCTAGCAGAATGACCCGTCTGTGCAAACCTCAGATCGGTGAATGAGTTGGCAATCGCGTGGAACCGAGTCACATTACTGAACTCGTGTTCCCTAGAGGTCTCAACATAAAAAGACTGCAGATCTGATAAGTGCTGATGAATACCCTCAAATGTCATAGGATAAGAGTGAGGAGGAACAGATGTGGGAGTAGGTGCAAGAGGAGTAGGTGCAGTAGGTGGAGGAACAGTGGCAATGCTGCGACGAGAGAGCTTGAGGAACTTGGGCTCGGGATCGACAGCACAAGTAGATAGGTCAATATCAAATCTCTGAAAGATGCGAGGAATAAGCATCGCATAAGATAGGTTACGGTCTCTCCTGTGACATCTACCCATATCTGGATAATAGTCTTAGGGGCAGAAAATAGAATCCCCTTAAGAATATGATAAAGAGCAGAGAGCTCAAGTGCAGTGACATCATCTTTAGAAGTGGATTTCGGAAGTAAGGTGGAATAGATGATGCGATGTAATTCATAGTTAAACAAGTTCAAGTTATTAGACTTGAACTTTCCAGGATGAGCGCTTGCTGGCGCACAGAGCTCATTCTTGAAACTAACGAGTGTCGTGCCATCGGAGAAATCAAAATCAGTGATGTCATCGAGCGGGGCACCTTCGTTTGGGATACCAAGGATTTCCGCTAACATTTTATCAGTGAATTGATATCTATTCCTTCGACATGTGTTCTCACTGTAAAAGTGTCTAATACGAAATTACAAAAGAATAATCTAATGACATTAGTGGCAATGGGAAGTATAAGGTAACAAAATGTTGTAACCCTAATGCCTCAAAGTAAGGGTGGTGATCCGGAAAGACAGTCCATTTAATCGGCGATCCGGTGCAAATAGTACGCATGATGAAATCGGCGTACCATAATAAGGCTTGATCGGAAGTTTTAAAGTAAAACTCGTCCTACACACCATCGTCCGATTGGACCGAAGAAAAGAGGCAATTCGTATGCGGATCTGAAGAGATGATGCCTCTTCACTGGCATTGGTCTTCTTCCTCTTGAAGGGATTGGACTTAGGCATTCTTTCCTAAAATTTTCTAAAAACCCTAAGTATTGAAAAGTGGTGGAGAGAAGGGATTATACCTTCCAAGAATTGGATATGCTGATGAAGACGAAGTTTACCGCACGAAACCAAAGTTTAGACGAGAAACTCCTCACGGATTGGAAGAACAAGGATGGAAAAAAGCTAGGGTTTGGAGGCGCGGCATCTGCTATTGGATGTGGTTTAGAAGAATAAAGAAGATGGGGGCCTCGGGTTTGGCTGGTACATATATATACCCAGCCGAACTCTGGCCGAATTCGGACCGAATTTGGGCCGAATTCGCCAAGGGTTGCCTGGCTATATATGTATATAAAAAAAATAGAAGTAGGGCCACATCTTTTTCAGTAGTTCGTTTCAAATGTTTAATTCAATTTTAGTAATTTTAAATCTCAAAATAATATAATTAATTATTTTACAAATTAATATTTTTTACTCAGCATCTGTCTCAGATTAGCTGTAGGAGTACTGTCCCAGCTAACGGAGGTTCACCGGGGAACTCTTAAGTACCGCTTCGCTTCGACCATAGTCGTAGTGACAGACAGACTCTTTTTAGGCTTGTCTCGAAAACAGTTTATGAGTATCGAATAAATTAATTAATAAAACAAGATTAAATATTATTGACATCTAAAATGCCTAATTCTCGACGTAAATAATTAAAATGATCTTCCGCTAGAGTTTTTGTGAGTATGTCAGCTAATTGATTCTGTATGTCTATGTATGCAAGGTCTATATCTCCATTTTTTGATGATCTCTAAGAAAATGATGTCGAATCTCGATATGTTTAGTACGAGAATGACATACTGGATTCTTAGTCAAATTAATAGAACTAGTGTTGTCATAGAAAATGGGTATGTGTGTAAAATGCAATCCATAGTCTTCTAAAGTTTGTTTCATCCACAAAATTTGTGTACAACAACATCCTGCGGCGATATACTCAGCCTCAGTTGTTGATAATGCAACAAAATTTTGCTTTTTACTAAACCAAGAGACTAAAGCTTTTCCTAGGAAATGACATGTACCGCTAGTGCTTTTCTATCTACTTTACATCCGACAAAATCAGCATCGGAATAGCCAGTTAGGTCAAACGACGTAGTTTTGGGATACCATAAGCCGACAGAAGAAGTGCCATTAAGGTATCAAAGATACGCTTAACTGTGCAAAATATGATTCCTTAGGATTAGCTTGAAAGCGTGCACATAAGCAAATACTAAACATTATGTCTGGTCGACTAGAAGTTAAATACAGTAAGCTACCAATCATACCTCGATACTTACGTATGTCGACGGGTTTGCCTTGTTCATCAATATCAAGCTTGGTTGAAGTCACCATTGGAGTGCTAAGTGGTTTTGCTGCTTCCATGTCGAACTTCTTTAATAGATCTTATGTGTACTTTGCTTGATTTACGAACGTCCCATTGTTGGTTTGTTTGATTTACAGTCCGAGAAAGAATTTTAGCTCTTCCATCATGCTCATCTCAAACTCATTCTGCATACACTTTGAAAATTCTTGACAAAGAGATTCATCAGTAGATCCAAAGATAATATCATCTACATAGACTTGAATCAAAAGAATATTATTATTCAAAGATTTTATAAACAAAGTAGTGTCAACCTTTCCCTTTAAAAACTGTTATCAAGTAGAAAAGTGCTTAGACGATCGTACCAAGCACGAGGGGCTTGTTTCAAACCGTATAAAGCTTTCTTCAACTTGAAAACATATTCAGGAAATTTGAAATCAGTAAAACCGGGTGGTTGAGCTACATAAACCTCTTCTTTTATAAAACCATTTAAAAATGTGCTTTTGACATCTATTTGAAATAACTTAAAATTATGAAAATATGCAAATACACATAACATGCGAATGGATTCTAATCTTGCAACTGGGGCATAAGTCTCATCATAGTTGATACCTTCTTCCTGATTGTATCCTTGAGCTATGAGTCGAGCCTTATTACGAGTCACTAAACCGTTCTTATTCAGTTTATTTCGGAATACCCATCGGGTGCCAATGACCGGATGATCAATAGGCTTGGGAACAAGTTCCCAAACTTGATTCTGTTCGAATTGGTTTAATTCCTCTTGCATAGCATCTAACTAACAATTATCACTACATGCTTCATCAATATTTTTGGGTTCAAACTGCGAGACAAAAGCAACACAAGAAGCTATATCTTTATTAGAGAACGAGTACTTACACCCTTGGTAATCTCACCAATTACCAAGTCCTTTAGATGACTAGCCAAGAATCTCATCTCTTTTGGTGTAGTCTCAAGATTGCTAGTTTCGGCTTCTTTGCTTGGAGGTTCATCTGATGCCTGATGTGATGGTTCTGCATCTTTATGTGAAGGTTTTGCAGTAGCTGTACTTGGTATGATTATGTCTTCATTGTCATCATCGTCTAAGTGTTGATTTAGCTCATCAAACTTGACGTTAATAGATTCTTCAATGATCATGGTTCTTTTGTTGAAGACTCTATAACCTTTGCTCTTTGTTGCATAACCTAAAAATATACCTTCATCGGCCTTTTCATCAAATTTACTCAAATTATCTTTAGCATTAAGAATAAAGCATTTACAACCAAAGATTTGAAATAGAAACATTTGGTGTTCTATCAAACCATTTCATAGGGAGTCTTCTTCGATATAGGTCGAATTAGAACCCTATTGAGAATGTAGCATGCTGTATTTACAGCTTCAGCCCATAAGTATCTAGGTAGACTAAACTGATTTAACATTACTCTAGCCATTTCAGATAGAGTTCTGTTCTTACGTTCCATAACTCTATTTTGTTGCGGAGTCCTAGGGCAAGAGAATTCATACAAATAACCGTGTGTCACAAAATTGCTTGAATTCTGCATTCTCAAATTCGCCGCCATGATCACTACGAATGCGAGTAATCATGAACCCTTTTTCATTCTGTACTTTCTTGCAAAAGGTGACGAATTCTGATAATGTATCATTCTTGCGTGCAAGAAAATAAACCCATGTATATCTAGAGAAGTCATCTATAATGACAAATGCATATAACTTACCACCTAGACTAGCAATTCTGCTGGATCCAAATAAGTCCATATGCAACAATTGTAAAGGTCTAGTGGTACTTACAGCGTTCTTGGATTTGAACACGAATTTGGTAGCTTTATTCTTTTCACATTCACTACATACCGTATCCTTCTTGAAAGAGATATCCGGTAAGCCGCGTACCAACTTCTTCGTAGATAATCTTGAAATTGTATCCATGTTTACATGACCGAGTCTCATATGCCATAGTTGACTCTCAATGCTTTTGGCCATCAAGCATCTACCTGCTGTGTTAGCATCTTCCAACAAATAGAATACATATATATTGTCTTCCCTAATACCTTTAAATATAGTGCTACCAGTTGAACTATCAATTATAGTACATTATCTTTTACAAAGTTAATACCATAACCGTGATCAGCTAAATGGCTTATGTTGAGCAGATTATGTTTTAACTCGGTAACAAGACAAACATCTTTAATCACTGGATAGGGAGCCTTACCAATGTCACCGATACCGATTATGTACCCTCTCAAATTATTACCGAAGGAGAAGTATCCTTCTTTATTCCTCTTCGACAGTGTTGCAAATAATGAAGCGTCACCGTTTTGTGCCGTGAGCAACCGCTGTCGAGGATCCATTTGCTCCTAGCATGTGAAGGACGTCCCACCTACAAAACAATTTGCAGATGAAACTTTTGGTACCCATTTCTTGTAGGTCCTGACTGGTTAGTTTTTGGTATCCATGCATAAATATTTAAATATATTAACTTTTGATTCTACATGCAGAAGATATATGACTAATGAGGCCACAATAATGACATTTAGCATATTGAGTGTTGAAAGTAGTACGAGGTGCATGATTGGTAGGTTTTGGTTTTCTAGTATAGAAGAATGCATGCCTATTAGTCTTCTTGGGCATAGTCTTGGTATGGTTTGGTCTGACAGTGTTGGGCGTGTTCCGATGATTCAGTAATTGACACGTGTTAGAATAGGAAGCAGCAACTTCAGGCCATTTTCCTAAACTAATTTCTAACTTTTTGGAAGTATCATATAATCTAGTATAGTCAGATGTGAGTGATTCTAATCTGACCTGTGCACACTGGAGACTCTTTCTCTCCTTAGATAGGTCTTCTTTTAACTGGATAATAGTTTGATCTTTTTCTTCGGATAGCTTAACAGTCTCGTGTAACAACAATTTAATAGAAGAAAGCACACCAGACTCATTTGAAGAGTCACTATCTCTAACATGATCTAGTAGGTCGTAAGTCTTCCTATTTCACCTTTGTACTCTTTGAGTACCTTCTTAGAGGTTTTATTTGCTACGCAGTTTTCTGTAATCATCTAACAGTTCACTGAAAGCCTCTCCTAGTTGCTCAAAGGTGAAATCATCATAAGGGTCAAATAGAGGATTAGTGATTACCTGATCGCAAGCCATCAAGCACACATTTGCAGCGTCATCTGATTGTTCATCTTCTGAGTCACTGGCTTCACTTTCATGCCATACGCTTGTGTTGGCGTACTTTCTGATGTCGATTTCTTCAGGTAGCCTTTGTCATATTTGTTGTTTTTCTTTGATGATGATGCTGTTGGACAATCTTTCTTCATGTGTCCTTTCTTCTTGGATCCGTAGCAAATAGGATCTTCTTCGTTGTTGTTGTTGCTGCTGTCTTTTGTTCTTCTGTTAAATCTCATGAGCTTCTTGAATTTTCTTACCAGAAGAGCTTGATCTTCAGAGTCGGAGTCGCTGTCGTCGGAATCATCTTCGATGGTTCTTCTATGTTGAGCCTTGAGAGCAATCATCTTCTCTGACTTCTCCTTTGGTGTAGCATCTTCAAAGTCTTAAAGTTCTAACTCGTGAGTGAGTAGCTTACCCATGAGTGTTTCTAGAGACATTGTTGAGAGGTCGTTCCTTCAATGATTGCAGTAGGCTTTGGAATCCAGTTCTTTGTAAAGGCTCGTAGAAGTTTGTGAATCTTCTCATAGTTACTGTAATCCTTGCCTAGTGAAGATAGAGGATTTACAATATCCACGAATCTTGTAATCATCTGAGTAACTGATTCATTTGTCTTTTTGAACGCCTCGTACTCCTGAGTAAGTCTGCTGATCTTTGACTCCTTGACTTGTGTTGTTCCTTCGTGGGTTACTTCGAGAAGTTTCACACTTCGTTTAATGTTATGCAAGTAGACACCCTGTTGAATTCAGTTCTGTCTAGCACAAAATAAAGCGTTAATAGCACGTGCGTAAAGACTGGCCTTTTTCTTTTCTTCCTCTGTATATTTGTCATAGGGTTTTTCAGCTAAAACACCATCAACATTAATACGAGGTGACTTTTTATAGCCATCAATAACTACAGACCATAAGTCAAAATCAAGAGATTTTAGAAAAAAACTTATATGTGTTTTCCAATAAGTGTAGTTTGTGCCGTCAAACAGTGGAGGTCTGTTTGTGGCTTGGCCTTCACTTGTAAATTTTACAGTTGCCATGTGTAATGCTGTGATCTATATAAAAATTGAATATAACTGCAATTTTACCTTGCTTTACCTGTATAACCCGCTTTAATACCAATTGTAGGAACGAAACGTAAAGCAGAATACTCTAGAGGGGGGGGGGTGAATAGAGTAGGCAGCGGAATATTGCTAATTAAAAACTTGTTAGCAGTTAGATAACAGATATAATAATAATCACAAAAGTAAATGACATAAATTAAAAGTGATCAGAAGGCAAACGCAAACACCGAGATTTATACTGGTTTCTCTCTTGTGAGGACTAGTCCAGTCGGAAGAACTCTAGCATCCAGTTGAATCCACTGTTGGAAAATCTCGCAATTTTTCATACGAAGTCCTTGCAACTTCTACAGACACGAGCTTTGATACGAAGAACTCGACCAACTTCAATTGTGAAGAGTTGTATCTTCTATCAAGCCTGATTACAATCGCTCTGAAACTTCTAGACCGTACCGCACTGGCAAATCGACTAGAGGATTGTAACTGGCTTGGAATTTGAAAATGATAGCTTTTAGAACTCTTTGGAAGAATGTAAGCTTAAGAAGAGAAGAGATTGAAAGTGAATTGGTGATTTGAAATGATCGAAATACTTCTCTATTTATAGTTTTTCCAAAGGCAGAACTCTGACAGAATTCAGACAGAATTCAGACAGAACTCTTTGTAACAAACGGCAACTGAAGGATGACCAAGTTCAAAATCCAACGTTCACTAACGTTCCAAATGGCCGAACTCTGGCCGAACTCGGGCCGAGTTTTGCTGGGGTTCTGCCAGTTCATTTTGGAGAAAATTAATTTTTGGCTTTTTGAAAAATCCTTCAGAAGCTTTTTGTAAAAAGAATGTTTTTAAAAAACGTAGGTCATTTGCAAAGAATAGGATGGTTTTTAAAAACGTTTTCGGATAGCCTATTTGCCAGTAGGGTGTACAATGTATTCCTAGACTCAATAAAATGAAAAATTTATTGCTTAATAGGAAGTACACTTGGAGTGGCAAACGGCTTCAGTCTTGAACAAAGTAGAGATCCATTATTGAGCAGTATCCAAAACGTCGTAGGTAAACATCTGAGTTGACTTGCATTTATATTGAGACAGAGTTTGATCAAGTATTAAAATCAGGTTTGACCATGACCAATGGGCCAACATGCAGTACTAAACTTGAGCTGAGTGCCCAAACTAGTCTGCAGACTCCTCCAGAAATGGAAAGTAAAGCGACTATCCCGATCCGAGACAATGCTCACGGAACTCTATGAATCCTGACAATATGCCGCATATACATCTCTGCTAGCTTCTCGGCAGACAAGACCATCTTGAATGGCAAAAAGTGAGCTGATTTGGTCAACCTATTTACGATGACCAAAATCGCATCTTTCCACCTGGCATACGCGGCAATCCCGAAACAAAGTCCATCGTGATGTGCTCCCACTACTCCGGAATGGACAACGGCAGCAACAAACCTCCTGGCCTCTGCTCTCTGCCTTCACCTACCGGCAGACCAAAACTAGCGACGAAGCGTGCTACCTCCGCTTCATCCCATACCACCATACATACTCCCTCAGATCCCTATACATCTTGTTTGCACCTTGTAGAGCCTAAAAATAAGTTGTGCCCCGAATATACTGATTAGTGATCAAGTTGTGCCCCAAAGATCAGGTTGTGCCACTGATATGAAGCTCAGAGAACAGACTGCGCCACTGATCAGGTTGTGCCTGATATCAGACTGTGTCCAGTCTTTTTGCGCCAAAACCTACGTGGCATCTGACACTTAATGGTCATCATTACCTGACAATACTGACGACTGACACAACAGTGAACGAGGAAAATCTTTTCGAATCCCGTGAATTGTGCCGCTCAAGAGAAGTTGTAGACAGCTGTCCTGTATGCTTCGTGAGTTACGCCCAGGCGCAATCTAAACAAAATCCTTAGTTGCGACTGGATGCAACCTGAACGACTTTTGCTCAGAAGCCGCTACGTATGTAGGCGCAGCCCAATTCAAGCGCAGTTTGACTTGTTGACTGAAGCTCGCGTAACCTGATAAAGTTGAGATAACTTGCATTCTGAAGCAGGATGACGTGGCGCACATGCCACTAATCTCTTAAGACGTGTCTACTATCCTGTACACGACCACGCGCATCTCAATCATATGATGTCACGCGTCCAAATACAGTTAGTACACGATTGACAACTGAATGGAAGTTGGCACAATAGAAGGTTAGCGCAACTCAATGTGGCGCAATCCAGCTTCGTGCACCATCAGAATAACTGCTAAAACAGTTATTTCAAGAACTCTATAAATAGAGTTTCCAATCATCATCATCAGGGAGACATACACACAGGCAGAGATCAAGAACTCTTACAAAATTGCTGCTGTGTTCTCTAGAGGCTACAGTCTTCAAGTTCACATAGTCCAAGGGATAAAGTGATCGTCTTCTGATCAGATTCCTAAAGTTGTACTTCCCAGAATTTATTTTACTTTGTATTCTTTTATAAGTTTGAAATAAACAAGATTTTGTTTTTGCAAACAAAATGGCGACTCTGCTGGGGACGACTTTCTCCTCCGACGAGAAAGTGACAACTCAAATGTGACATTGCGTCGATCGGCAAGACGCAGAAGACTCTGGTTATTCAAGTCAACCAGACAGCCTACGCGAATATGATCAACACTATGAGCAACAAGCGCACGGTGGCTATCGCCAAAACAGGACGGTGTGGACTCCTAAATCTCCCACAGTCGCTGTTGCCCAGGCGCAACTTGAGTGCTCAATGACCAAGATGCAATCCGCCTTAGTGGCTCCTGCACAGCCTGCTTTGTTGCTAGGACGCAATCTGCTCACCCTGCTGCCCGTGCACAGTCTATTACTACCTTTGCTGCCAAGGCACAGTCAGTTCAAGCTACTATCGAGGCACAGTCTACCAAAGTTGCTGCCAAGGCGCCACCAGTAGTCCGTAGGACTATGGCGCAACCCAAGCAATCGGCAACCCAGGCGCAATCTGCTACTCTGGCGCAACTCAAGGAACTAGTCTTTTGGCTATTCCCTCTTCCAATTCTCAAGTTTGAACTTGGAGAATTCATGTCCTAGTGCCAACACTAGAAAAAAGGAAAAGTCCTTTGATATTTCCTCAATTGGCACAATCTATGCCTAAAATGGTCACACAACAGAACAAAGGGATACACTTCTTAGCTAACCCTATTCAAAATAAAGGAAAGCACCCTTTGGTCTTTCTTCAAACTTCCCTGGTCTATGACTCAGAGGAAGACGTATCAGATTCTATTCCTATAAACAGAGGTCCTCGGATCTCTGATATCGGAAAGAATACTGATCAGAGAGGTATCTTACCTACCCCTATGGGGTTTGGTCAAGACCTTCCTACCTTGCAAATTTAAAGATCCAAGCAAGAAAAATTGAAGGTGTCACAAATAGAGACACCGGGCGCAGAATTTTAGATTTACGCACTTATCTCAATAGGCGTCAACCAATGTCAACTTTGGCAAAACGCAAGAACCCTATGCCAAAGGCCAATCTGCACCAAAAGCCAAAGTTTGAAAAGAAAGATACATCTACCTATGCTAATGAGTTGGTACATCTTTGTACACTCAAGGAACTAAACACCTGAAGAATAGGAGACATGTTCCTAACATCATTAGGAATATGTTCCTCCGACTTCTTCTCATCCTATGGTTGTAACTGATCTCCGGCAACGTCTTACACAAAGACGGGAGCTACGGGAATTTTCTTCACCTCCAAATCGTGCTTCAAATCACCACTGCCTACATGAAGTTGTCATCAACTGTTGTTGCCAATCGGCTTGATGATCTGTCTTCGATCGTCTGAACTATGCTTCAACTCCTGAACATATAATGAAGACGAAGATGAAATTATATGCTTCGTTAAATGACTTCTCAAGGCACTGGGGGTGGAAAACGTCCAAGACGTAATGCATCCCGTAATCCCAGTCAACAATACTTAGACCGGATCCATATCCAATGAAGGTGTCTTTCAATACACTAGATCGAGAAATCGATATTTGAACCAAGTTGTCTTTAATCAAGAAGATCTCCCTATCACCCATGTGGGAGAGGACTCTCTTTCGGAATTTGATGCAGATAGTGAAAGTTCTGAACAAACTATCTCATCAGTAGCAGCAAGAGAAGTGACAGCATATACTATTATGGAAGATCAAGATGCCTCTACGTCAACCAGCCAAGAGCAACGAATTATTGCATTAGAAGACAAATTGAAAACCATGGCAGAAATGGTTGCAAGCATGTACACCATAATGGTGGCTCAACATACAGTGCCTCCGATTATGAACCCTGTTACAAATCCTGAGCTTATAGCATCTTCTGTACCTGTTAGTCTGGGGGTACCAACCCCTCAGGTTGCTACTGTGCCAATTTAAGCTGATCCAAGTCAGTCTGGTGCTGGGGGTGGTAATTACCACGCTGTTCCTCCTCCTAACACTTCTAACCAGCCTACCAATTCCCAAACATCAGGGGATGCAATGAGGCTATAAAACTCTTACCCACTCAGTTTGAGGCCTTCAAGCAGAAGGATGGCCTACAAAGACTGGGCATAAAGCAACCATCCTACAGAGTGGAAGGAAGTTCCACTTCCTCCTAAGTATAAGCTCCCAACTATTATGATGTTTGATGGTAGCACTTCTCCAAGTCAGTACATCAATATTTCGAAGTGATGACTGATCAATTACAGCCAAATGATGCTCTCCTTACCAGAGTGTTCGTCGGTTGTTTAGCCGGTGCAACGTATGACTGTATCGTAGCCTACCTGATGGCTGTATCACTTCTTTTGCTGGTTTCAAGCAAATATTCTTGGAACGATTTTATGAGGGAGTCAATGACATGGCAATGTCTGCCCTCATTAAAATTAAACAGAGGCACAATGAATCCACAGAGAGTTTCATTGAAAGATTCTGCCGAGAGGTACTCAAAATTCCTTTAGGTACTCCATCTGCTGTAACAATAGACACGTACAAATCAAACTTGTTGCCTATTATCAGTATGTGGAGGATCTACACAATTCCAGGATTGGCCTTCTTTCATTGTTAATACAAAGGCGACAGAAGTGAGTGCCAAAAAGTTCAAGCAGTTAGGAGTCCAGATGACTCATCCTAACTAAGATGAACATTCTACACCTGGGGGTAGTAATCGCCAGAACAACCGCAAGAATAAAGAAACGCTGGCCATTAATCTCAAAGGCAAAGAGTCTTTGGCTGTCAATGTTACTCAGATGGCATCCACCCCATCAACACCACTGCAAAAATCAACTCGTCCAAAAGAAGAGTATTCTTTCGATGAAGATGATACTTTAAGCATCTTCGATTGCTTGATCAAAAGCAATAAGCTTCAGCTTCTAGAGGCAAAGCGACCAGAAGAAGTTGGTAAAACTGATCACCCTAAATACTGTGTTTATCACATTCATAGGGCATCCAACCAGAGCATGTTATGTGCTCAAGGGCAAAATCCAGGAGTTGGTCAACTCTGGAGCAATTACTCTACAGCAAGACGAAAAACGGTGACTGCTAATGTGGTTTCTCTCCAATTTAGTGATTTTCCACCACAACTCGTACAAGATGGTGCTGTCCCCATTCCAAGACTACTCTGGAAATCGTGAATATCCCACCTTCTCAAAATGAAGGTCTTGTTCCGATGTCAACTGACAGAGGAGAGATTATGTGGATTCATCCAGATCGGTGGCAGAATTTGAAACCTTCTCTTCTAAGCAAAAGAAGCATTCCAAGTCTAAATCCAAGAACTGCAACATGGTATCCTTTGAACCAATAACAGAAGAAGAAATTCTAATGGGCACTAGATCTGGGAAATCCTATCTTCGGGAGTATTCCGAAAATCAAGAGAACCCTGCTCCATCCCCGGATGCTCTTCCTCCATCATCTTCTCCTGCTGAATATACACCGTCTACATCCTTGCCAGTGGTTGAGCCATCTCCTCCTAAACCAACATCAGCAGACAAGGAAAGCAACCTGTTCGCTTTGATAAAGCGTTGAAGAAGTCATCATCTCTTGGACTTGAAAACTCTTACAATTTTGACATATTGGCTCAATTGGCCAATACTCCGGCAAGATTGTCAATCTTGAACTTTTACGTCTCTCAAAAAAACTCGTGAGACGTTAAGTGAAGCCTTGATGCAGGCTGACACTTGTTTGACTCTTCTCAAGTAGCCCGAAAAGGAGCCAGTCAGCTGTACATATTGTCATAGTGTATTTGAATTAATGCCCAATATCACTTTTACACAAGATGACATGTTGTTAGAAGACAATCGTCATGATCGTCCTCTCTATTTTACGGGATATGTGGACACCATGTAAGTCGACCGTATTCTGATTGATCCCGGGTCTGCACTTAGCATCATGCCGAAGTCCTTACTGGATGCTTTGAAAGTCCCAGTACACAATCTTTCTACAACTATCACTACCATCCTGGGATTCAATCAAGGAAGAAGTGAACCTTTGGGAAAATACGCCTAAAACTTCAAATTGGGAATCTTCGTACGAAGGTAACTTTCTACGTTATCGACAATCATGGCTCATACAATACTTTGTTGGAAGGCCATTCCACCATGAACACAATATTGTACCCTCTACGCTCAATGCTTTAAATATGTGGATGGTAATGGAGAAGTCCAAAAAGAGATTGCAGATTTAAATCCTTTCAAGGGGTTGAAGCGTATTGTAACGATTCTCGTATGTACAAAGAGAAATTCATGAAGGTGGTACTAGCAATGGACACAGATGAAGAACAGAAGAGTATACCTAATGGTACTCTGGTGATTCCAGTCAAAGGACGTACCTCCTGTCCTCAGTCTTCTAAACCACTGACTATCTATCTACCTTCCCATGAGAAGCGACCTAAAGGTGATAGTCAGGAACAAAGAGAGCTCACCTCTTCTGAGCCGCTTGTAATCGATCTTCGTCGCAAGAAGCTCCCTCCTCCTTCTCGTTCTTCTTCTCCCCCTCTTGTCATCAATCTGACTAAGCCTGCTAAGGCTAAAGTCCCTGTTGTAAATGATGGTGTAAAAATCAATACAGCATCTCATTTGCAGTATACTGATGTCTTTTACTATACTCATTGTTATCTGGATATGCTAGATAGCTTTAAACCACTTACAATAGAAGTCGTATCATCTCGACGAAATGTGGTATCGCTGGATTCAATACAAGAGTCGTACTTCTTAGTACTGTCTCGAAAGAAAGATGAAAAGCCTATATTCTTCAACAAAAGAGAAGAACCAAAAATCATGCTCTATAATGATAATAGAGATGATACAGGAAGGCTACAATTACGACGCTATAGTCCACAATCCAAAGCCATCATCCGTAAAATGGGATATGATTTCAGAACATGTCTCAACAATGGTAAAGGAAGGTGAACCCCTCTTCGTATTGCTGTTCCAAAAGGAAAATCACAACAATACCACAGTAAAACAAAACGAGGACTAGGCTATACATCACCACTTCCAACTCCAGAACCTTCTGAATCTGATGAAGAAAACGTTCAAACTCTTCTGATTCTATCTCATGGGATTCTGATACTAGCATCGTCATGTTCATAAGGTGATAGTATTTTCTAACATGGTGTCCGCCAAATTCTCAGAAGATGACGAAAGTGACATTGAAGAAGATACTGAAATGGACCCTTGGGCACAAAGGATGGACAATCAGTGGGAACTTCGTTTTGAACAACGAGAACCACCTACTGAGGATGAACTGGTCCAAATTGATATTGGAGAGAAAGGCGTATCACGACCAATCTTCATTAGCAAGAATCTTCCAGAAGATGATAAACAAGAATTAATTCATCTTATTCGAGAATATATTAACGTCTTCGCCTGGAGTTACGAAGATATGCTGCGATTAGATCCTCAAATTGCAACTCACAAGCTTAATATTTTGCCGAATGCCAAACCGGTCAAACAACAACAATGGATTCAAGCCTGAAATGATGGATGCAATCGATGATGAAGTCAAAAAGCTTATAGCTTGCGATTTTATCAGAAAAGAACAACATCCTGACTGGGTGGCCAATATCGTCCCAGTCCTGAAGAAGACCGAAAAGTTCGAGTTTGCATAGACTTTCGGGATCTCAATGATGCTTGCCCTAAAGATGAGTTCCCTCTCCCAATTACTGATGTCATGATCGCAATACATGTGGATTCGAACAAATTTTTTTCATGGATGGGTTTTCTGGATATAATAAAATCCGGATGAATCTGAAGATGAGAAACATACTTCGTTTCGTACTCCTCGGGGAGTATATTGTTATACAGTCATGCCATTTGGTCTTAAGAACGCAGGTACAACTTACCAGGGGCTATGAGTACTATCTTTTGAGATCATTTGCGAAAGACTGTCGAATGCTATGTTGACGATATTGCTGTCAAAAGTCGTCTCAAAGAAGATCACATTCAAGATTTAAGAGCTATCTTCAATCTAATGCACCAACATCAACTCAAAATGAACCCACCAAGTCTTCTTGGGTGTCTCTAGTGGTAAATTTCTCGGTTTCGTCATTACCTCTAAAGGTATACACGTTGATCCCGAGAAGATGAAAGCCATTCAAGGGATGCGTCTTCCACGCAACCTAAAAGATCTACGAGGATTCCAAGGTCGGCTTGCGTACATCAGGTGGTTCATTTCGAATTTATCTGGATTGCAGACCATTTACTCAATTAATGAAGAAAGGTGTATCTTTTGTTTGGACGGAAGAATGTCAACGAGCATTTGACGACATAAAGTGGTATTTAATGAGCCCACGGTTCTTGTACCACCGATCTCAGGAATACCCTTCTTAATGTATGTCGGGCAATGGATCATTCATTGGGAGCTTTGCTGGCTCAAAAGAACAAGAAAGGTCATGAACAAGCCATCTACTATCTTAGTCGAACGATAATTGGAGCTGAACATCGTTATAGCCCAGTGGAGAAGGAATGTTTAGCCTTAATGTTTGCTGTTCAGAAGACAAGGCATTACATTATAGGCCAAACTATTCATGTCTTATCCCGAGTCAATCCTCTTCGAGTCTTAATGAAGAAACCAAGTACGCTTAATTCTAGGCTTGTTACATGGGCCATATTATTAGCAATATGATATGGTTTATGTTCCTCAAAAGTCTGTGAAAGGCCAAGCACTTGCTGACTTTTTAGCAGCTCATCCTGTTCCTGAAATATCTAAACTCTATGATGAGATTCCGGACAAAACTTTAGAATCAAATATGATCTCAGAAGAATTTCCTACTTGGAGATTATTTCTTGATGGAGCTTCTAGAATTGGACCTGGAGGTACTCTTGTTGCGGGAGTAGAATTGTTCTCGTTTCACCCGAGGGATTAACTATTCAAAGGCTTATTCTTTAGACGAATCATGCTCCAACAATGTTGTAGAATACAATGCTTTGCTCATCGGACTCCAATTGGATAAACAACTGGATATTGAATATCTCGATGTATATGGTGACTCTAAGCTGATTGTTAATCAGGTTAGAGGCACATACGAAGTCCGACATCAAGATCTAGTACCATACCATGAAGCAGCAACCAAGATAGCTTCTTCATTTAAAGGATTCTTCATCGAACATGTACGTCAAGCATGCAATACAGAAGCTGATGCCTTAGCTAACCTAGCTGCGGTATTGGCAGTTCCAGTCAAAAGACAACAGATGGTTGTTATCTCTAATAGAGAACTATTCTGTGTTGAAAAACAACCACAACATTGAATTCAGCAACCTAACTGAAGTCAATGTCCTTAGCGAGGATTGGAGAGTACCTTTCATTGATTTTGTAGTACATGATATATTGCCAGAAGATCCTAAGAAGCTACAAGTATTCGTCGCAGATCGCTTCGATTCTATTATAATCATACTACTAAATCCTTCTATCGAAGAACCTTTGATGTATTACTTTTAAGATGTCTTGCTGGTGATGAAGCAAAGCAGATATTACGTGAAGCTCATGATGTCGTTTGTGGAGCACATCAACCTGGTCCTAAACTACAGGATCGTATCTGACATATGGGCTACTACTGGCCCTCTATGGTATCAGATGCTATTGATTATGTAAGGAAATACCGTGCATATCAAATTCATGCAGATTTCATTCACTAACCGTCAGAATTTCTTCATCCAACTGCAGCCTCATGGCCTTTTGAAGCTTGGGGCATGGACATAATTGGTCCTATCAATCCTCCTCTAAAGGACATCGGTTCATCTTGGCTATAACCGATTATTTCTCCAAGTGGGCAGAAGCTATACCTTTGGCGGAAGTAAAGACTTGTAATGTCATCAACTTCATTAAACATCATGATATACAGGTTTGGTGTCCCTCGCCGAATCATCCATGATAATAGACCGCAATTTATCAGCCAAAAGTTTAATAGGTTCTGTGATGATAACAAAATCAATAATATTGCCTCTACGGCCTATAATAATGCGGCTAACGGGTTGGCTGAAGCATTCAATAATACTATTATCAAACTCCTTAAAAAGATTGTCTCTATTAATAAATGTAATTGGAGTGATAAACTTGGAGAATGTCTATGGGCATATCGCACTACTGTCCGTAACCCCACAGGTTGCATACCTTTTTCTCTGGTATATGGATGTGAAGCTGTGCTATCTTTGGAAATTCAAATTCCATCATTGAGAATTGCTATTGCTAATGTCACGCCCCAGAACCAGAATACTGGAGAGCGGGGGCGAACATAGCCATACGTATATTGAAATAGAATACATCTCAACTATACGGTCACGGCTATCTAGATATGAGGGTTTACTACAAGCCAACAGTCTCTTAAGGTCAAGCCTACTGTCTCAATCTCAAGCAAATAATATAATCACAAGATGTTTGACCACCAAATATACAATAAAAGGCGTCCCAAATATTACATATCAGCTGATCATGCAGCTAGTCGTACAAAATGCTAGGACTAGCAAGAGTTAAGTCATACATGATCAACCCTAGGATTTGTTAATCATGTTTACAGCCCGTAGGCAGACAGTAAGTAAAAGTGCATCGAGCTAACAGGTGCTCGTCGGCTAAACGCCTCAAAAGAATAATTTTATAATAGAGTGAGCGAAACAAAATAGAAAACCCACTCGTTGCCCGGGTTCCTTCTAGTCGCCACCATCGGGCTGGAGGTTCGGTAGATCCCGGGTGCTGCTCCGAAATCTGGCCACACAAAACCAGCTGGTCAAACCCCAGAAAGAGCAAGTGCCACAAGGGAGGCCACGAAATAAGAACATAAGCCAGCATATCAGAACAAAAGAAAATGAAAGAAAAGTACAAGTAAATAAGAGCACGTCAGGACAATAAACGACTAGGGACGTAGAACCAGTCTGGAGTCAGGTTACAACCTGTAAACCAAACAAGGACCGGGGTTGTAACCCTTCGCCTGAATAGCTCCTTGTCTCTACCCAATTATTGTTTAAGCAAGTGAAACAATCATGTTCAGGAGTACCAGGGTACATGGACTAGACAAGACTTAGACAGGGCTGGACATCATCCTCACAAGCGGCCAAGCAATTACTACAGCTTACTACTTTAACTAACTAGGGTTATCACAGCCTAATTACTAACAAGATACAAGTGAGAAATTCCCAGCCATGCCCTGCAGACCATCCAGTTATCCTTCCGCGGGTTGAGAGTATGTTTGGGTACATCGCCCCGGAGACGATATACCCTTAGGTGACTTAGAGGTACAACACTTGACAGTGCGCTGAAAATGTGCTCTACTCGTCGGCAAGCTACAAGTCCAATTAAGAGCGCCTAGATAACAAGATTGCCTGTGACTGGAAATTCTCCATGACCTATAGTTAGTTCTAATCATTAGCCTAATCCATGTTCAGTGCGAATCCCTGACCGTGGGAAACCAGGGAGTCATGTCCTAGACATGATGCAAGCAAGACAAGTGGATTGCACAAGCAAGCAAGCAGAAACATCCACGGTGTCAGAGTTGGTTATACAAGTCAAGTTAGCCGTCGCAACAGCATCAAGATAAATCATGTCAGGGTACTTGTCAGGAGTGCCACGACGGGCTACTATCATGTCAGGTTGGTCATGTCAGGAGTGCACCACTACGGGTCACTGTCGTGTTATGCTAGTTGTTGTCATACCATGCCATGTACAATAGTCATTCCAAACATATTAAGTAAAATCAAGTTCATGACAAAAGGCGTAAGGATATAAATGGGCGTAAAATATCTAATAAAATATCAATATACAGGGCTATAGAAGAGCCAAGCTTAAGGAAAAAAAATAAAACCAAATCTCCATGATTGGACAGATTGTGCAAGGGTCCCTGGGGTCGGGTTGCGCAGGAGTCAAGTGCGCCAGGGGCCAACTGCGCAGGAGTGAGCTGCGCAAAAGTCAGCTTGGCTGAGCTGGTTGGCTCAGGGGTCAGATTACGCATGAGTGAAGTGCGCGGGAGGGATGGCGCATGGGTCAGATTGCGCATGAGCGGACTACGCATGAGCAGACTGCGCAAGAGTCCCTGCGCGCTGGGGTTGAGCACAGTTCACCATGGGGCAAGCTGCACGTCGGCGCTGCGCTAAAGAGCGCAGGCCGAGAGGAGGATGCGCAGTCCAGCACTGCGCTAAAGAGCGCAGGCTGCAGTTGCTACTCCAGGCCGAGAGGAACTCTTCAAGAACACCAAAGTTCAAATTTATATCTTGGTCAAATCAAAACCAAATCTAGATTTTCAAAGGTCTAACTTGAGTAAAATGAATTTTCTTCCACATGGAAGCATCAAAACCCACAAAAATCCAACCAAAATAGATCAAAACCATGCAAATCCAAAAATAGTTAAAACCTAGATCTAGAACAATGGAGACTCCAAATCACAAAATGTCAAGCACTAATGTTGATCACCATGGCCTAATCTAGCTAATGAACAAATAAAATGTGGTTCTCATGTGGTGGCAAGTTGCACTTGCCTATGGGTGATGTGTTGTGTGAGAGAAGAAGAAGAAGAATTAATGGAGGAAAGTAATGAAGAGAGAGAGTGTTAGGTGGTGATTTTAAGGGTGGAGGATAAGTTGAGTGTAGGGTGGAGGTTAGCTAAGGTGCTCCAATGCAAAATAAACCAAACCAAACCAAACCAACCTTCTCCACAACATAAAACCAAGCCAGTAAAATCCAATTACGAGAAATCAAAATCCGCAAGTCAAGTCAATTACAAGTACAGGCCAAAATCCAAGAAAATAAAATACAGGTCCGAAATACGTATACACCTGATAAAATACGTATTCCGAATATGGGTGTTACAGCTAATGAGCTTACTACAGACAATAATGATCGTCTTCGGCTTCAGGAACTGGAGGCGCTTGATGAGAAAAGGTTATTAGCTCAACAGTATATCGAACTTTATCATGCCAGATTTCGAAAGCTTTCAATCGCAAAGTCAGAGTGCGAAGTTTCAAGAAGGCGAGTTGGTTCTTACAGTCAGACGTCCTATGACTATGACACATATGAGCAAAGGCAAGTTCGAGGCAAAATGGAAAGGACGTATGTGATAAATAAAGTCTTCTCTAATGGAGCCTATCAATTAACAGATATGGATGGCAGAGTTACTATGATGCCCATCAATGGCAAATTTCTCAGAAATATTATGTATATAGACAAAATGTACTTTATTTTCAGAGACATGATGTAAATAAAAGTTCTTTTTTATTCAAAAGCAGAATGGAATTACATAATATTAAGGACGGGAGGAGGCCCTGACCCTTCCTGATTAAATAAAAAGTTCGCCAACCGTTCAAATCTTATTTCTGAACGCACCAAGAACTCACAAACAGCCATCCTCAATGCCTCTTCTTCGGCAGTTCTTCCAGGCTCCACTAACTTGGAGACAAGTCCTGTCCTGATGCAGGAGGAACAGTTGAGCCTTCGTCCTTTTCTTTTTGAGAAGGCACTGGAGGCTCAGCAAGGGAAGTCTTGGTTTCTTCTTCAGTCTTCGGAGCAATCAAATCTTTGGAAGACATTTTTTTTACACAGGAAGAAAAGATGACAATATTTACAAAAGTTTTGTTCTATTTATAGGCAGAACAACTAAGTAATCAGCCTTGAGAACAGATACAACTTTTGGAAAGAGGCAAAACTGTTTGTTCATTTCTAACGGTTCGTTCATAATCGACTCTTCATCTTTCCTTCTTCGAAACCAACGTGCTTGATTCATTCGCTTTCTTCTTCGAAAATTTAAACGACCATTCATTCATTCAATATTCCTTCCTCGGAAATCGAAGTGAATGATCATCCATCATAGTGAGAGGTCATGTCTTTTACAAACTTGAATTCCAAATACTCACATTAAAACAACTTGCCATATTCGTATCCTCTCTGGATTCTGTTATCTATGACAACATAGCAAAATCAAATTATAAAAAGTAAGAGAGAGATAATGAGACAATTATTTCTTTATTCCTTCTTTAAAAGCATAGATACGTCTTGATGAAAATCTATTACAGCTTGGATTTTCATTCTAAATGAAGGTATATTACATCTTTGGATCTTCCATCGATAATGAAGGTCTATTACATCTTTGGATCTTCCTATTTGTTGGTGACAATTCCTTGTCGTCTCGACCTGAAACAACGAGCCAGACAATGGAATTAACTCTGGTCTTCTCTCTGAGAAAAAATGAGAGGAGAACCCCAGAGTGCAAGCCCAAAGATGAGCTGCTGTCAATACAACTGGTGGAGAGAAGACAGCCCGTCAGGGAAACTAGGAACGAGATCACCCTTGTGATACAATTCCTAATTCTGCGTCTTCACCATCCAACTCTCATGTATAAAGGCTCTTCCTACCATCTGAGGAAGACCCTTCTTAACATAAAGAGTTTGAGCTATCTGATTTGAGTGTCAGAACCACATGAGCTGTCTGATGTGAGTGTCAGAAAAATGCTCTCTACAACATCCAAATCACCAATGCCAGTTCTGAAGAAGCTCACTAACCAAGTCCCTGCAAATATCAATAAAATGGGAGAAGTTAGCAGAATCTATCAGCAGTATGAACCTACAAACAGGCGCATATCAGCATTGCGCCTACAAACAGGCGCACATCAGCATTGTGCCTTAAACAGGCGCACATCAGCATTGTGCCTACAAACAGGCGCACATCAGCAATGCGCCTATAAACAGGCCGTAACGCCCCAGTTCTGGAATACAGGGACGTACACGGCCAGCTACACCGTATAAGGTACGAATACGCTATACGGTGATGACGGCTGTCCAGTCTGGTTGGGTATCCTAGCATGTAATCAATCTATGGCCTAAATCCGATCTCATATCCACAGGTAAATCACAATGAAACAATATCAAGAGAGATAATCATATGAAAAACATGAAATACACTATGAAAATCTGGAATCTACAGTACAGGATAATAATATAGACAAGTATACCTTCCCACAGTTCCTAGCATGGTCTGGAACTGAAGCACACCCTCCAAGTCAAGTCTGGAAGATCCACCGGGTCGTCTCAGACAATCTGGAAACATCCAGGGTTGGTCAGGCCAACCGCAGCAAGTACCAGAAAGGAAGGCTCAAGGACGGGCGAAAAAACCAGCAGGATAAAATATGACAAGAATAACATCTAAAAACAGTAAATAAAGGTAAGGGATCGTGCGGTACCAACGCACTATAACAATCCACAAGTATAGTGAAGCTAACACAATCACAATCTCCCTAGCATCCACTAACACCTGCATTGCCAGCTGAAAATCAATATCAGCTGGCTAGCAGGCAACAAGCCAAACAACACAGAAGGACAAGCGGCCACACAATGCCTACGGATTGCTTATTATTAGCTAACTAGGGTTATCACAGGCCTAATTACTAACAAGATGCAGTTGAGGTATTCCTATAGCCACAAGCCCTGCAGACTATCCTGGTTATCGAGGATGAATATATAGTGGGTACATCGCCCGGAGATAAATGTACCCTAATAGCTAGCTGGAGGGGTGCCCCACATAAAGTGGGCTGGAAATGTGCCCTACTCGACGGCAGGCTACAAGTCCACATGATGCCCAGATAACGGATTGCTGTAGCCGAATACCTCGATCTATATGAGCTACTTGATCAATCTAGTTGTTAACCTAGTCAGATTCATTATGAATTCCTGACCGTGGTAACTAGGAATCCATATCCTAGACATGATGCAAGACGAGACAGGTAGTTTGTACACGCACAATCAGAAAATCAACCACGTGTCAAGACAAGGTCATACCTAGCAAGTCAGGACTGGCTGTCGCAACAGCGGTCAAGAGTAAACATGTCATCAAGAGTACTAGCCAGGAGTGCGCCACCACGGGCCACTATCAAGAATCAAGAGTATACATGCCAGGTTTACCATCAAGTCCAGAGTACGAGTCAGGAGTGCACCTCTACGGGCCACTATCAAGAATCAAGACAGGTCCAGGTCATCATGTAATACCAGGAACAAGGTCAAACCTATCAGTCACAAGAAGTCACATGCCCAAATCGTGACATGGATATCAAGTCGGTTACAAGATCAAAATCTCCACTATAATAGTCTCTCAAGTACACATGGTAACCTACTGATCAAATCATCAAGTCGATCCATCCACCTTATCAAACTATCAGGAGTCTCCTATCTACAATAGGGAAAAATGTCAGGTCGAAAAAGGACAAACACCAGGTACTAAGCTAATCAGAATCAACAACGTTAGGCCCTATGACTCACAAGAATCGTCTAACTCAATGATCACAAACTATCGGGAAATAACCCTCCAATAACAAGTCACATCAATCACACCAGAATCTAAGCACTTGGGAAGTCGGATAAAATTATATAAGGATACAACCTCGATACTCCTCTCGTTTCACAAGACACTCGTACCATCATCAATGTACAGGAATCCACCGTCATTCCCGGTCAAACATGATCTTTCCCCCAAGTCAAAAACAACACTATCCAAGAATTCGTAGGTCTACCAAGTCAATATCTCGAGATCAAAATCCCCAATATACTCAATCATGATTCATATCCAAAAGTTACCATCCTGATATATAAGGCACTAGCAGCCCTATCCAGCTAGGCTAGGACAACTCCTAGAAAGATGGATGGATCAGAGGACAAGAGTCTAGCAATAAGTGTTGCCGGAAAGCAAGGATTTCAGAACCGCTCTGGAGTAAATCCACAACCCTTAAACCAAACAAGGACCAGGGTTGAAGACCGTCTCCGAGTGGAACCGCTCTCCTTACGCTACCCGACGGTCAAGACAGGTCTGGAGCTAGACGACTAATCTAGTCTGGATTCTACCTAGCAAGCAATGGGATTAGGTATACTACACCACGGTAAACAGGCACGAGCCCAGTCCAGCAAACCAAAGGAATGGTTCTGCCCAATCCTTCGAACCAAATTCTCGATCGAGAATTTTGGAAGAATCCGGCAGAGTAACCTCTGTATTTGGACAGGAGCTCCCAGCGAATTGGGGCTAAAATCCACTCGGCAACCCGCGGAATCGCAGAATCGCAGACTGAGAACACTAAGTCTCAGCTACCAGCAGCACTACGATGCGTACTGGGAACAAATCGATAGCCGCGAACACTAAGCCCGGCCTCCAGCAGCGCTATGGCGTACTGGGAAATCAATCGAACCCGAGACCACAAATGTCTCGGCCTCCAGCAGCACTACAATGCGTACTAGGCGCCAAGCCAACATGCATAATAATAAAATAACTGCCTCGCATGGCGCACCATAACACATGTCCATAAATCCCTAACCCAAGCACAATCTCCGCCACAAGTAAAGTTAGCCGAAGCCGTTACCCGACCGCGAGTCGACACGGGGCACATGGGGACAATCCGTACAAGTGAGTCGTGCTCGTGTCCTCGGAGGTGTGGATGACCCATCCGAGTCGTCCGATACGGTCTATCCTAGTATCGGACCAAGCTAGTCTAGGTTACCATGGCAGTTCTACTGCTAAGCTACACTACTCATGATTATACAATTTTACAATAAATTAAATAATAAAATCTAGGAGAGATGGCAAGAGCCGTCGATGAGCAAGGGATACGTGCCTAGAGGGCTCGGCTAGGTAAGCAAGTCTTCGACAGTCGCGATCCAAGCTAGTACGCCAATCGAGATCCTCAGAACACATAATAAACAATCATTAGAATTAAATAATAAAATAATGACAAAATCACGAAGAATGGCACGAGGCTATACCATACGGGTCCCGCAAGCAGCGTAGGGATCTGGCACAAAATGAGGCACGCGGACCGATACGGGCACGCAAATCGAGACGGGCACGTATATTGAGACGCGCATGAGAATCGAGATGACTCGAATATTGAGACGAACAGGAGACAACGTGCACATAAATCGAGACGTATACGTAGGCCGAGGGATCGCGAATATCAAGATGGTGCACGAATCACGCAATACGCAAATCGAGACGTGCATACGAATCGAGACGGCACAAAGACCAATGCGTACGCAATCGGAGCGAGCACGCAAATGAAGCGGTGCGCAAATGAACGTGCGCACACAAATCGAAGCGATACTAAAACCGAGATGGCACAAAGGCCGAGACACGGGAATCGAGACAACGTGCAAATCGAAATAGACGGTGCCCGAGACAGCACGGGGCTCGAAGCGTCCTACTGCCCGAGGCAACACGCGAATCGAGGCGACACGAGAACCGAGGCAACACGTACACCAAGGTACGCGTATCGAGACGGCACGTAACCCGAGCACGCGGGGCCCAGAGCGTCTCGCTACTCGAGCGTGCACGGAGCTCTAGGGCTCGCTTCCTGAGACGTACGTAAAACGAGGGACTCGTACCCCGGTGTGCCGCACAAGGCAGCACGTAAATCGAAGAGAAAGAGAGGGGCAGAGGAGCTCACCGGGATCTGTCGGTTCCCGGCGGAGGGGACAGCAGCCGCGGTGGTGCGGTGCTCAGAGAAGAGAGAGACAAGGCGAGGGGGCTCACCGTCGGCGCGGAAGAGAGGGGGCGGCAGCGCAGCGCTGCACCAAGAAGGGGAGGTGGAGGAGATGGAGACGGCGATAGCAAATCGCGGAAGGGCCGGGGGCCGCGGAGGAGATGGTGAGAGAGACGACGATGATGATGGTCGTGGCGGTGGCGCCGGCCGAGAGGGAGGTTTGCCGGAGGCCATGGCGGTGGTGGTAGTCGCGAAAGTGGTGGTGATGATGGTGGCTGAGGCGGCGGTCGCGGCTGGACTCGGAGCGACCACGGCGGCGACGAAGGCGGCCGTAGGTGCGATCTGGAGGGAGGCAACGGCGACGACGACGGCGACGATGGGGGTGGTCGCCATGGCGGTGGCTTAAGTGGTGTTGGCAGAAGCCAAGTGAGAGGGAGAAGTGGGTCGTAGAGAGAAAGAGAATAGAGGGGGGGTGAGCGCTGTTCGTGTGAGATGGAGAGAGAGAGATGAGAAAAGGGGGGGCTGAGTGAGCTGAGAGGAGAGTTAGGTTAGGGAGAAGGGGGGTTAGATATTAGGATTTAAATAATATAACAATAATAATAATAATAATAATAACAATGATGATGATAATTAATAATAATAAAAACAAATTAAATAAAAGCTAGCCATGTTAACCCCTAATAATAATAAAATAATATTAATAACAATTAAATAGAGACAATAATCAAATGTCAGGCCTAAACAATTAAGGCTAACCAAAGTCCGTAAAATAATAAAATTTTAAACAAATACGAAATTTAAAAAAAAACATATACGATCATATACCTATTATCAAAATAGGGATATGACATCCTACCCACCTTACAAAAATTTCGTCCTCGAAATTTCAAAATTATCAAAATAGGGTTTTCAAAACTAGTACATATATATCCCATAAAAACTCAACCCACCTTACAGAAATCAAGTAATACAATAAGAAACGAACATAATCTCAATATGAAAAGATCAAAGGGAACAAGGTCTAGCTAGATAAATCAACTCACAAGGTAAACCCAAAACATCGAAAGAATCTCGAAAATCAAATTCTCGCACACGAAAAAATACCCCATAAATCAAAACAAGTACAAAATATCGAAAACAATGTCCAAAAACATAAAATCCCAATTGCATAAAAATAATAATAATAATCTGCATAAAATCATAAAATACAGGATATCTGTCTCGAACTGATGACCGTAGTTTTCTAATATCTGAAAAATGTGTGCCATGGTCATTCCCTGCCACGCCATCCGGAATGGCTACAAAAGATTCACCATGACACTATAATCGAGCGGCTGCAACTTTCATTACCACTCCGTCAAGGTATACTAGGATCACCCGGTACTCTCGACAAATACCAAAAAATGAATCAAATCCATAACTCACATATCCAAATCACTGAAAAATCACAAAATCTCTAATAATGTAATGAGAGTCCTAGAAACAATCAAAATCCAAAATCCAGATGAATCGTAACACACATCCAAAAATATCTTCAATATTAACCACAAGATAGCTTTTCTAGGAAAATACTCCATATCCATAGGAAAATACTCCAAACCAAGGATCCATATCAAAATATAATGTATAGCAAGTATATCTGTAATCAAAAATATCTGAAATATATAATCACGAGTGCGGAACTCTCCGGAATCAATGAAGCCGAGTTGATACGAGAATATCCCTCGGATACTCAACAAATGCTGAAATATCCAATCTCAGAGTCCAGACGAATCTTCATTCTGCAGCAATCCAGTCAACGCTCGAAGAGGGCGATAATGATACTAAGTCAACACGAAGTCAATGCACGAAAGGGATACAAAAAATCAACCAAGGCAAAACACCGGTAGAGAGTACATAACCCAAGATAAATAATCATGTAACCCAAATGATGGAGATAACATCTCATCAAATAAGGTGATCGACATAACCAACTATAGGATCATATCTATCAAACAAGGATCAGAGGTAGATAACACGAATAAGACATGGCCATGCAAGATAGGTCCAAGTAGAGATGAGGACCACTTCACAGGTTCAAGGAGCGAAGGACAAGTGTAACAAGTGGGAATACCAAGGAATAGTGGACTGAGATCAATAATCATGTGATACCCAACAAAATCTCAAAACGAGACCTGCATGGCCACCACTAAAACCATGTAACGCCCCAGTTCTGGAATACGGGGACGTATACGGCCAGCTACACCGTATGGTACGAATACGCTATACGGTGATGACGGCTGTCCAGTCTGGTTGGGTATCCTAGCATGCAATCAATCTATGGCCTAAATCCGATCTCATATCCACAGGTAAATCATAATGAAATAATATCAAGAGATAATCATATGAAAACAGAAAATACTCATATGAAAATCTGGAATCTACAGTACAAGATAATAATGTAGACAATATACCTTCCCACAGTTCCTAGCATGGTCTGGAACTGAAGCACACCCTCCAAGTCAAGTCTGGAAGATCCACCGGGTCGGTCTCAGACAATCTGGGCACAATCCAGGATTGGTCATGCCAACCGCAGCAAGTACCAGAAAGGAAGGCTCAAGGACGGGCGAAAAAAACCAGCAGGATAAAATATGACAAGAATAACATCTAAAAATAGTAAATAAAGGTAAGGGATCGTGCGGTACCAACGCACGATAACAATCCACAAGTAGTGAAGCTAACACAATCATAATCTCCCTAGCATCCACTAACACCTGCATTGCCAGCTTGAAATCAATATCAGCTGGCTAGCAGCAACAAGCCAAACAACACAGAAGGACAAGCCCACACAATGCCTACGGCTTGCTTATTATTAGCTAACTAGGGTTATCACAGGCCTAATCTAACAAGATGCAGTTGAGGTATTCCTATAGCCACAAGCCCTGCAGACTATCCAGGTTATCCAGGACGAATATAGTGGGTACATCGCCCGGGATAAATGTACCCTAATAGCTAGCTGGAGGGGTGCCCCACATGACTGTAGGTTGGAAATATCCCTACTCGGCAGGCTACAAGTCCACATGAGCGCCCAGATAACGGGATTGTCTGTAGCCGGAATACCTCGATCTATATGAGCTACTTGATCAATCTAGTTGTTAACCTAGTCAGATTCATTATGAATTCCTGACCGTGGTAACCAGGAATCCATGTCCCAGACATGATGCAAGATGAGACAGGTAGTTTGTACAAGCACAATCAGGAAAATTAACCACGGTGTCAAGACAAGGTCATACCTAGCAAGTCAGGATTGGCTGTCGCAACAGCGGTCAAGAGTAAACATGTCATGTCAAAAGTACTAGCCAGAGTGCGCCACCATGGGCCACTATCAAGAATCAAGAGTATACATTCCAGTTTACCATCAAGTCCAGAGTGCGAGTCAGGAGTGCACCTCTACGGGCCACTATCAAGAATCAGACAGGTCCAGGTCATCGTGTAATACCAGGAACAAGGTCAAACCTATCAGTCACAAGAAGTCACATGCCCAAATCGTGACATGGATATCAAATCGGTTACAAGATCAAAATCTCCACTATAATAGTCTCTCAAGTACACATGGGAACCTACAGCTCAAATCATCAAGTCGATCCATCCACCTTATCAAACCATCAGGAGTCTCCTGTCTACAATGGAGAAAAATGTCAGGTCGAAAAAGGACAAAAACCAGGTACTAAGCTAATCAGAATCAACAACGTTAGGCCCTATGACTCACAAGAATCCTCTAACTCAATGATCACAAACTATCGGAAAACAACCCTCCAATAACAAGTCACATCAATCACACCAGAATCTAAGCACTTGGGAAGTCGGATAAAATCATATAAGGATACAACCTCGATACTCCTCTCGTTTCACAAGACACTCGCACCATCATCAATGTACAGGAATCCACCGTCATACCCGGTCAAACATGAGCTTTCCCTCAAGTCAATAACAATACTATCCAAGAATTCACGTAGGTCTACCAAGTCAATATCCCGAGATCAAAATCCCCAATATACTCAATCATGATTCATATCCAAAAGTTACCATCCTGATATATAAGGCACTAGCAGCCCTATCCAGCTAGGCTAGGACAACTCCTAGAAAGGATGGGATCAAAGGACAAGTGTCTAGCAATAAGTGTTGTCGGAAAGGCAAGGATTTTATGAACCGCTCTGGAGTAAATCCACAACCCTTAAACCAAACAAGGACCAGGGTTCCAGACCGTCTCCCGAGTGGAACCGCCCTCCTTACGCTACCCGACGGACAAGACAGGTCTGGAGCTAGGCGACTAATCTAGTCTGGAGTCTACCTAGCAAGCAATGGGATTAGGTATACTATACCAAGGTAAACAGACACGAGCCCAGTCCAGCAAACCAAAGGAATGGTTCTGCCCAATCCTTCGAACCAAATTCCCGATCGAGAATTTTGGAAGAATCCGGCAGAGTCTCCTCTGTATTCTGGACAGGAGCTCCCAGTAAATTGGGGCTAAAATCCACTCGGCACAACCTGCCACGGAATCGCAGAATCGCAGACTGAGAACACTAAGTCTCAGCTACCAGCAGCACTACGATGCGTACTGGGAATAAATCGATAGCCGAGAACACTATGCCCTGGCCTCCCGCAGCGCTACGAGGCGTACTGGAAAATCAATCGAACCCGAGACCACTAATGTCTCGGCCTCTAGCAGCACTACAATGCGTACTGGGCGCCAAGCCAACATACAATACAACTGCCTCGCATGGCGCACCATAACACATGTCCATAAATCCCTAACCCAAGCACAATCACCGCCACAAGTAAAGTTAGCCAAAGTCGTTACCCGACCGCGAGTCGGACATGGGGTACATGGGGACAATCCGTACAAGTGAGTCGTGCTCGTGTCCTCGGAGGTGTGGATGACCCATCCGAGTCGTCCGATACGGTCTATCCCAGTATCGGACCAAGCTAGTCTAGGTTACCATGGCAGTTCTACTGCTAAGCTACACTACTCATGATTATACAATTTTATAATAAATTAAATACAATAAAATCTAGGAGAGATGGCAAGAGCCGCCGATGAGCAAGGGATACTTGCCTAGAGGGCTCGGCTAGGTAAGCAAGTCTTCGGCAGTCGCAATCCAAGCTAGCACGCCAATCGAGATCCTCAGAACACACAATAAACAATCATTAGAATAAATAATAAAATAATGACAAAATTATGAAGAATGGCACAAGGCTATACCGTACGGGTCCCGCAAGCAGCACAGGGATCTAGTACGGAAACCGAGGCATACGGACCGATACGGACACACAAATTGAGACATGCACGTATATCGAGACGCACACGAGAATCGAGATGACTCGAATATCGAGACGAACATGAGACAACGTGTACATAAATCGAGACGTACACGTAGGCCGAAGGATCGCGAATATCAAGATGGTACACGAATCACAACACGTAAATCGAGACGTGCACGCGAATCGAGACGGCACAAAGACCAATGCAGCACACAAATCGGAACGAGCACGTAAATCAAAGCGGTGTGCAAATCAGCATACGTACACAAATCGAAGCTATACTAAAACCGAGATGGCACAAAGGCCGAGACACGAGAATCGACAGCGTGTAAACTGAGATAGCACGGTGCCCGAGACAGCACGGGGCTCGAAGCGTCCCGCTGCCCGAGGCAACACATAAATCGAGGTGACACGAGAACCGAGGCAGCACGTACACCAAGTGTACGCGTATCGAGACGGCACATAACCCGAGCAGCACGGGGTCCAAAGCATCCCGCTGCTCGAGGCGTGCACGGAGCTCGAGGGCTCGCTTCTCGAGACGCACGTAAAATGAAGGACTCACACCCCGAGGGTGCGTCGCACGAGGCAGCACGTAAATCGAAGAAAAAGAGAAGGCAGAGGAGCTCACCGGGATCTGTCGGTTCCTGGCGGAGGGGACAACAGCCACGGTGGCACGTTGCTCAGAGAAGAGAGAGAGACAAGCGAGGGGGCTTGCCGCCGGCACGGAAGAGAGGGGGCGACAGCGGCAGCACTGCACCAAGAAGGGGAGACGGAGGAGATGGAGACGGCGACGTCAGCGGAAGGGGCCTGGGGCCGCGGAGGAGATGGTGAGAGAGACGATGATGATGGTCGTGGCGGTGGCGCCGGCCGAGAGGGAGGTGGCCGAAGGCCATGGCGGTGGGTGGCGTCAGTAGAAGTGGTGGTGATGATGTGGCTGGGGGGCGGCGATCGCGGCTGGAGGCAGAGCGACCACGGCGGCGGCGGAGGCGGACGTAGGTGGAGGCGATGGTGGCGAGGGAGGCGACGGCGACGATGGGGGTGGTCGCCATGGCGGTGGCTTAAGTGGTGGTGGCAGAAGCCAAGTGAGAGGGAGAGAGTGTGGGTCGGGAAGAGGGGGAAGAGAGAAGAGTGAGGGGAGTGAGCGGCTGTTCGTGTGAGAGGGAGAAGAGAGATGAGAAAGGGAGGAGAGGGGGCTGAGTGAGCTTAGAGGAGAGTTAGGTTAGAGAGAAGGGGGGTTAGATATTAGGATTTAAATAATAATAACAATTATAATAATAATAATAACAATGATGATGATAATTAATAATAATAAAAACAAATTAAATAAAAGCTAGCCATGTTAACCCCTAATAATAATAATAAAATAATAAATAACAATTAAATAAGACAATAATCATGTCAGGCCTAAATTAAGGCTAACCAAAGTCCGGAAAAATAAATAAATTTTAAACAAATACGAAATTTAAAAAAAAACCATATACGATCATATACCTATTATCAAAATACGGATATGACACAGGCGCACATCAGAATTGTGCCTACAAACAGGCGCACATCAGCAATATGCCTACAAACAGGCACATACCAGCACTAAGCATTGATCAAACAAATGTTTCAGCAATACGTGTCTCTGATCAGAGCTAAACACTGGACCACAATGTGCACCTATTCTCAAAAATAGTTAGCGCATATCAAAATGTCTACAACATACAGATCAATACCTGTCTCCAAAAGTAGTGCAAAAAAGAATTTTCATACTTTTGATTCTTCGTCGAGACTTACCAATTTTTGAAGACACAGCATGCAAGCAAATATATCAGGATGAAGTGGCGCAAGTGAAACCTTATAGGAAGACATTTGAGAATGAATGATTCTTTTATTTCTGGATGTCCTTTTTAAAGAGGTTAAAGATGAGGTGGGTGCATCGTTCTTGGATCCTATTTTGGAAAAGAACTAAAAATGGGCATCTAAAACCGTGTAACGACTGCCACGTGTTCTTCAGAAGAAACAGTAAAATGAAGAATTAGCTAAAAGAATATGTCCATGAGCACCATTCGAAATCACAGCCATACAAAATCAGAAATTCTAGGTTTCATTGCATAAAGACGGGTGGACCCCTACAGTCAAGGACATAAAAATAAAAGTTTTTCTGCCTAGAACATTATTTTTTGTCCTTGCCTTCATCAGTCTGACGAAGGGCTGCATCAAATTCCTGTATGGTGCGGATCCCCGAGCGACGCATCAGGTTAAGAAATCCCTATGAATTGACGTGCTCCTCAGAGGATGATCCCCACTCGAGCGATTGAAGACTGACGGAGTTAAACCGAAACAGTTCAAAAAGTTCGTTGCCCTCAAAGCTGGGTCAGCCTCCAACAAAAAAGTTGAAGCTCAACATCATGTCCTGCTTCAGGAAACTTGATTGTGGTGTCAGCATTGGTCTCCATCTCTTTCTTTTGGGGGCCATTGAAGAACAGAAGTGAAGAACAAAGCACAGAGAGAAACTACTACATATATATCAACAAGTTGACTCTTCGTATTCCTCATGGGAAACTGAAAGTAATCAATGAAACTCCAAAAGATGAAGAGAGGATTGAGTATTTTCGAGAAAGGTATTTAATCATGAAGACCGAGCATTGTCCGGCGCAACTTGACTTAGTCAAAACTTTTCGAAATTCAAATATTCCAAAACTTTGTAATATTTTTAAGTTTTGAAAACTTTAAAGGGGGTCTTGTAGAGCCTAAAAAATCAAGTTGCGTCCTGAATATACTGATCAGTGATCAAGTTGTGCCCCAAAGATCATGTTGCGCCACTGATATGAAGCTCAGAGAATAGACTAGCCACTGATCAGGTTGCGCCTGATATTAGGCTGCGCCCTGTCTTTTTGTGCCAAAACCTACGTGGCATCTGACACTTAATGGTCATCATTACCTGACAATACTGACGACTGAGACAAGTGAATGAGAAAATCTTTCGAATCCCGTAATTGTGCCGCTCAAGAGAAGTTGGTGGACAGCTGTCCTGTACGCTTCGTGAGTTGCGCCAGGCACAATCTAAACAAAATCCTTAGTTACGCCTAGGTGCAACCTGAACAACTTTTGCTCAAAAGCTGCCACGTGTGTATGCACAGCCCAATTCTAGCACAGTTTGAATTGTTGACTGAAGCTCGCGCAACCTGATAAAGTTGAGACAACTTGCATTCTAAAGCAGGATGACGTGGCCACATGCCACTAATCTCTCAAGATGTGTCTACTATCCTGTACACGACCACGCATACCTCAATCATATGATGCCACGTCTAAATACAGTTAGTACACGATTGACAACTGAATGGAAGTTGGCGCAACAGAAGGTTAGCGCAACTCAATGTGGCGCAATCCAGCTTCGCGCACCATCAGAATAACTGCTAAAATTATTTCAAGAACTCTATAAATAGAGTTTTTAATCATTATCATCAGGAGACATACACACAGGCAGAGATCAAGAACTCTTGCAAAATTCTGCTGCGTTCTCTAGAGGCTGCAGTCTTCAAGTTCACATAGTCCAAGGGATAAAGTGATCGCCTTCTGATCAGATTCCGAAAGTTGTACTTCTCCAGAATTCATTGTACTTTGTAGTCTTTTATAAGTTTGGAATAAACAAGATTTTGTTTTTGCAAACACACCTGGATGCATAAAGTACTGAGATCGGTGGGCCTCCTGCATAACCTGCTCCCGAAGCTCTCTACTAGGCACATACAGTCTGGAACCATACCTTAATGCGACATCCTCTGTAATGGCGAACTCCTCATCACCAATCCAGCTCGAGTCTGCTCTTAGATGCACCGAAGAGCAACATCGTCGAACTGAGTCGACTTGATTCTCTCTATCAAGTTCGACTGAATTTGCAGACCCCACATTTGCATCTTCACTCCTGGCACTAGCACCTCGATCCCCAGGCTCTCCAGATCAGCTAGTAAGTGACGATCTGCTGTTAAACACATGGCTGTCGGATATCTGCTCAAAGTATCGACAACCATATTGGCCTTCCCTGGATGATACTACAGTACAATATCGAAGTCCTTCATCAACTCCAACCATCTACGCTGCCTCATATTGAGCACCTTCTGTGTAAACACATACTTCAAGCTCTTGTGGTCTGTGAAGATCTCCACACGCTCTCCATATAGATAGTGTTTCCACAATTTCAGAGCAAAGACGAATGTCGCCAACTCCAAGTCGTGGTAGGGTAGTTCTTCTCATGGACGTAACTGCCTAGAAGTATAGGCAATTACCTACCTATTCTGCTGCAAGACACAACCCAAACCCTTTCATGAGGCGTCATTGTAGATAGTGAACCCGCCTGATCCTAATGGCAATGTCAGAATTGGAGCTGTCGTCAACCGCTTCTTCAATTCATCAAAAGTGACCTGACACTCCTCTGACCAGATAAACTTTACGTCCTTCCGGGTCAGCCTAGTCAATGACTCTGCAACCCGGGAGAAATCCTGAACGAACCTCCTGTAGTAGCCTGCCAATCACGGGAAGCTGCTGATCTCCGCAACTGAACTCGGTGCTGCCTACGCTTCAACTACCGTGATCTTCCTTGGGTCAACTGAGATCCCATCTCCAGTTACAACATGACCCAGGAAATCAACTCAATTCAGGAAGAACTCATACTTCGAGAGCTTGCCATAAAGCTCCTCCTTCCTGAGAGTCTCCAGAACCACTCTCAAATACTCCTCATGCTCCTCTGCATTTGAGTACATCAAGATATTGTCGATGAACACCACCACGAACTTGTCCAAGTACTGGTGGAACATCTTGTTCATCAGGTTCATGAATACCACCGGGGCATTAGTCAACCCAAACGGCATTACATAAACTCGAACTGGCCGCACCGCGTCCTGAATACTGTCTTCGGGATATCCACCCTCTTCACCTTCACCTGATAGTAAACTGACCTCAGATCAATCTTCGAAAATACCCTAGCTTCGCTCAACTGATCAAAGAGATCGTCGATCCGCGACAGCGGGTACCTATTCTTGATCGTAAGGTTGTCGAGTGCCCTGTAGTCGATACACATCCGTACCGTCCTATCCTTCTTCAGTACAAAAAGTACCGGTACACCCCATGGTGAAGAACTGGATCAGATGAAGCCCTTGTCCTGCAACTCATCTACCTGTTTCTTTAAATCCACCAACTCGCTGTTGTTTACCCTATAGACGTGCTGAGATATCGGCTCTGCGCGGGCACTAAATCTATAGAGAACTCAACGTCAATATCCGGTTGTAGTCCTGGCAAGTCCTCTAGAAAGACATCCATGAACTCTGCTGTCAATGGATGTGGCACTGTCTGCTCCTCAACTGAAACTCCACAGAAGACTCCGCTGCTCTGCTCCGCCACTACTAAGATACAACGATTTAGCGACGGCCCTATCCGTCGAAAATCCGTCGATAATTCACATTACCGACGGATTTTCGACGGATACGGGCTGAAAAAATCTGTCGAGAATAACCTCGTCGCTAAAACTAGGTCGTCGCTAGTCTGCCACTCTGTGACTAATTAGCGACGATTTCCGTTAGCAAAATAAAAACTTTTAGCGACGGCAAGCCGACGGCTTCCCGTCAACTTCGACAGTTTAAATTTTTAATATATTCATACAATTAGCGACGGACAATACGTCGCTAAATCATCGCTAATCGCGTATTAGAGGGTTTCTGATATGCAATATCCGTATTCATACAATTAGCGACAAAAATACGTCGCTAAATCATCGCTAATAGCGACGGACAATACGTCGCTAAATCATCGCTAATCGCGTATTCATACAATTAGCGAAGGACAATACGTCGCTAACCTCGAGGGATTAGCGACGGATAATACGTCACCACGCTTCTGGAAATCTTCCATATTTCCAAACATGAGCGACGGGAAATCCGTCGTCATTCCGTCGCGAACTTTTTCCAACAGGCCGACGGATAATCCGTCGGGAAACCGTCGCTAGCTGTAAAAGTCAGTCGGTAACCCGTTGATAATCCGTCGCTACCTGCAAAAGTCCGTCGACAACCCGTCGGTAATCCATTGCTAACTGAAATATTTTTGAAAAAAATTGTAGGAAAGAGACTATTACCTGTAATATAACATATTCAGCATCCACCATACACAAATGTAACATATCCGACATCCAATATATCCAACAAATATCCATATTGCCAACACAATATCTCCAAACATCCAATATATCATAACATACACAAAAATATCCAACACAATGACCAACAAAATATCCAACACAATATCCAACACACTATCCCAACATAGATAGCAAAATATCCAAACATATACAAAATTCCAAAATATACACATATCCAAATGTCTAAATGTCCAAAAACATAAACAAAATCACTGAGAAGGAGAGGTGGATCGTCTCGTGCTCTCTTCGCCGCATACGCTCTGTATATAATCCTCCACCATATATGGCCACGCAGCTCACGCAACGCTAATGAGAACCACGCAGCTCACTCAAACGCTCAGTGATACGATTACGCAACCACCTCGAATAAGTGGGATCGAAGGCGACATGAGAGATGTAGTTCCTTACAAGTGCTGCATGAATAAAACTCCTGGTCTCACTAGCTACCGTGTTGGATGAATAGAACTCCCGGTCTCACTAGCTACCGGTGCCACTTCCTCCTTAACAGTAGGAGGATCCACCTCAGCATTCACTATTTCCCTCAAACGACGTGCCGCTCCTCGGGTCATGGGTGCCATCTGGTAAAATCAATATTTACGGGGGGGCGGTTGAAAATAAATAAGAGAACTATCAGAGAATCACATAAAACAAACTAGAATGAAATCAGTAATTGACAAATAAATGAGAGAACTATCAGATGTGATACTTGAGTATCAATGCGATACTCGAGTATCGGTATTGTGATTGCGATACCGATACACATAGGAATGGTTGATACTCAGAGTATCATATCGGACCATTCCGTATTGCAAGGGGAACAACACTATAGCGTTGATAGCGAGATAGATAGAGAGAGAGACACAACTAAGTAGCACTTGAACTTTAACAAAGTAGCACTTGTAACTAATGTACAAAATCACCTATTGATACGATGCAATGATCGATTTTAATTAGAGTAATACAAAATGACAAAAATATTATACGTATAAAGAATTAGAAAACTTACATAAGCTTTGGCAGCCATCTTCTTCGTCATCTCTGTCCAGAAAATCCTCTGAGTCAATCCTTTACCCCGGAGCTCGAGTGGACATCCTTGAGTAGAGCTCGAGCTAGAGGTTCCTGACAGCATGGCGGTCTCCTTTGTCAAAGGATTCTTGCTCATCCCACAACCAATCGAAAATTTCTTCATTTCTAATATCTTGAATATGAAACTCTGTTTCACATTTGGTTCTTATATACCAGAAGGTAGAGCCATGTGAAGCAGAGCTTCATATTTGAGATTAGAAATGAAAAAAATTTGATTGGTTGTGGGACGAGCACGGATACTTTAACAAAGGAGACCACCATGCTGTCAGGAAACCTCTCACTCGAGCTCTATACGAAGGATGTCCACTTGAGCTTCGGAGCAAAGTTTTGGCTCAGAGCAAGAATCTATCGACGGAGCACATCCACCATGCTGTCAGAAAAAAATAGTAACGGTGAGAGACCCATCTGAGTAGGACGTATACTCTAATAATATCTCCTCCAACACTCAATCCCACTACTGATATCATTCTTGTAAAGGTGATCTCTCAGAGTATACGTCATACTCAGATGGATCTCTCAGAGTATCCTCTCCGTTTGGTTGTCGAGCCATAGGGTATAGAATCCAAAATACAAAATACAGAATCCAATCCCTGGTTCGTCGAAAATACAAAAACAAAGATTGACACACAGTTCTAATTCATATGTGTTTTAAGTGTGAGAACGGAAGGCTCAGAAAACAACCCAAAATTTATTCTAGCATATATTAGTGTAAATCATCTATGTTCTGTACATATGGTGTAGTATACTTTCTTATCGAATCTAGTATCTAGTATCTGAAGAATGTAACAGAATCAATATGAACTCACATAATGTAATACTAAACTATCATCTACTACTATATAGATATAGTGATAGGTTGTCGTATCATCATTGCCGAGGATGTCGAAGGACAGTCAACTTTATCTACGGCTACATAGTTTCTGCCTCGCCGGTCGAATAGCTGCAGGGACTATGTCCTGATCACCATGTCGTACCATAGTTTTTGCCATGCCAGTCGAATGGCTGCAGGGACTATATGTCCCGATCACCATGTTACCAATTAACCAACCAACAAAACTACTTGTTACAAATATCGGCACTATCAGTGCGTTCGAATCGGAGTGTCACATTTTGCGGTGTCGGAAAACAAATAATTATTACTAAATTATCAGAATTTTTGGCACTATCGGTGCCCCTGACAAAGCCCCCCTACACCACCCCTAACCGAACCCTAACCCTAGCTCCCCCCGCCCAGCCCCCACACATATCCACCCCTAACCCGAACCCTACCCCTAGCTCTCCTCCTCCAGCCGCCCTCGTCCCCACTGCCCCACCCCCCAGCCACCCCCACTCACCCCGAACCACCCGCATCCCCCTGTCCCTCCCCCGAGCCACGCGTACCCCCCCAACCACCAACAACCAAAACAGCCGGAGAGAGAGAGAGAGAAAGGGAGGGGAAGAATACCACGTACCGGAGAGGAAGGAGAGTCGCGGAGAGAGTGAGAGCGCCGGAGAGAGTGAGAGCCGGAGGGGAGAGGAGGAGATAGAGTGAGAGAGTAAAATGGGAGGAAATGAACCCTAACCCGAACCCTAACCCTAGCTTCCCTCCCCCAGCCGCCCTCGTCCCCCCTGCACCACCTCCCCAGCCACCCCCACTAACCCCCGATCCGATACTCCGATTCGAAACCACCGATACTCATAGGAATGGTCCGATCCGAAACCACTGATAACCCCCCCCCCCACCCCTACCCCATCGGACAGCAAACCCCTCCTCCCCCTCCTACACCCCCGACAGTAAACCCCCCCCACCCCCCTCCTCACCCGACAACAAACACCCACCCCCCTCCCCCTCACCCCCGACAGCAAACCCTAAACCCTACCCCTGCTCCCCGCCCTGCACCCAACACCATCCACCCCCGTCCCCCTCCCTCCCCCATCACCGTCGGCTCCCACGACAGCCGCCCACCCCCCACCCGAAACCCTACCCCTGCCCCGAAACCCTAAACCCTACCCTGCCCTCCGCCCTCAACAACCTCCAGCCCCGCCCCCACTCCCTCCCCCCACCCCGCTGGCCCCAGCGACAGCCGACCCTCCAGTAGCCCGAAACCCTATATGTTATGCTAAACAGAGGAGAGAGAGGGAGAGAGAGAGATACCTGAGAGAAAGAGATATCCCGTCGGAGAGAGCTTTGCCGGAGAATGTGATCCGTCGAAGAGAGTTCGCCGGAGAGAGAGAGAGAGAGAAGGGAAGAGAGAGAGTCTTTTTGGGGGGAATGAAAAATTTTCCTTCGTCGGTTCAATTTAAGTTAGGTTACAGTATTTAGCGACGGATTACCGACGGATATATCGTCGGTAGGAGTCGCTAAATATCCACTAGATTACTGACGGAACGTCCGTCGCTAGATAGACGATAATTTAGTGCGCCATTTTTTTTTCAGATTTTGCCGCCACAATGTTCGACATATTAGCGACGGACATGAATCCGTCGCTAATGTTTTGTCAAATGAGCGACGAATGTGCGACTTATTTTGACGCAAAAAACTAAAAAAATTATCCATTGCTTTTTGACGGTAGCCCGTCACAAGGTAGTCGTAAGACCGTCGCTATGGCCGACGGATACGATCCATCGCTAATTTTCGTCGTCAAATTGCTGTATTTTTGTAGTGCGCCTCCCGCCTAACGAACTCGAACTCTGGCTCTCCTGGCGGACAGAAAAGAACTCTGCCGCTGCGACAATCTATATTGGCATGGTGCATGCTCAACCAATCCATCCCGAGTACTATATCGTAGTTCGGCAGTGGCATTATGAGCACTCACATCCAGTTCTCGGCCTCCCAAAACTATTCTTCGATCCTTGCAAATATCACTGACGAGGATAATGCCACCCCTGGTCCTGATCTGGCAAGTCCTAGGAAATGATTCAGAAGCAAGATGGTGTAGAATAGCAAAAGATACTGACACAAAGCTATGGGATACCCCGGAATCAAACAATACGAAAGCAGAAAATGAGTCGAGAAGAACAAAACGTGCAATCAGATCTCCAATAGCCTCTGCATCCTCCGCTGCCATGGCGAATGCTCGCCCCTGCTGGCCTCCCCTGGCCTGCTGCTGGTGCTGAACGAACCTTTGCTACTGGGTCTGTAGGGCTGGTCCCTTCTGCTGGCCAACTAGAGCCTTGGCTCCTCCCTCCTCCTCCTAGTGTCGGACGGGCCGTCGCTATGGAATAGTCTCTCATCTGGTGGTCTGGCGAACCACACATCTGGTACCTTCCTAGCCTCTTTCTACAGTCATTCCACCCGTATCCCGGCTGCCTGTAGAAAGGACAACTGGTGGTCTGCTGCTGCATGGGGGCCTGCTCTGCTGTACCTGTTGAAAAGGTGCTCAGCCCTATCCTTGAGGATGCTGTTGGAACTGCCTCTGCTGGTGTCGCTGCTAGAAGTGGGGCCTCTTGGCCGGACCCCCGCTGCCACTGGCTCCATGAAAGTCTTGACCTCTCTTCAGTTTCAGCCCTAGGTCGTCCTCTGCTGCCATGGCTTCTGCTAGGATCTTAGCAAAAGCATCCCGGTCACTCTTGGTCAAGGATCGGACCTCCCTGATAAAGCCTCTGTAAAACTTCCTTGCCTTCATCGTCTCGCTCAGATCCTCGCTAAATCTATTCAGCCGGCAGAACTCTCCTGCATACTTCTCGACGGTCTGGTTCCCCTGAACCAGACTCTCGATCTTCTGCTCTATGCCTCCCAGTGCTATATCTGGGAAGAACTACTCCTTGAGCAGCTTCTTGAAGGCTGCCCAAGTCTATCCCTCGGTCCCCACTCTAGAGTCCGTATGATACCATGTGCGTGCCAGTTCCTGCATCTGGCTATCTGCCGCCTCGATCTGAAGTCGGGCTGGTATCTCCGCCAGCCGAAATATCTTCTCAATATGCTCGATCCAATCATCGACATATAAGATCCCCTCTGTGCCTCGAAAGTTCCTAGGGCATATCTTTTGGAAATCCTGGATGCCTGGCGTTCGCTGCTGATACGGCTGGATCTGGCCTCCCTGTGGCTGGACAGCCACCATCTCCACTATCGTCCTGACCAGCTGGTGGGCATCGTCTATGCCCTGACGAAAGTCAGCAGTCTGTGCTGCTGCTGCTGCTGATGCGACTCCATGATCCTCTCCATGAAGGAAAAAGGTGTGCAACGTCAACCAATCCCGGGTGGGCTACTGCAGCAAAAATACCTCAGGAATAACTGGGGTCGACCTCCGAATAGGTGGAGGCGCTGCCCCGAAAGCTGCAGAGGCTCCAACATGAGTAGGTACTAGGGGAGCTATTGTCTCAAGTCCTGGCTGAACTGGACGAGAAGTGGCAGACCTCTCTGACGGACCTCCCGTGATGGGGTGCTGCGATCGGTCTCAATGACCATCCTGGAGACAGATCAAACAAGGAAATCAATACTGAGAAAGAAGCGACAATTTAAGGAGGACAGTTATTTTAAGGGAAGCAAAGCAATTATCAGCAAGAGTTTAAATGGCAAGAATTTAGATAAGAGTTTTTCCTAAATGTGATTGAGTACCTCAAAACGACATCCTATATCCTACTGTACGATATAGTGTTACTCTAGTTCGAATACCACTACAATAATAGGACCTGCATAGGCTACCACTAAAAACGTGTCATGACCCGCACCCAGTGTAGGGAAACGAGAAGTGGGTACGTCCAGCCTACGCCGCAGTGTCGGCGATAGAACGCTGTCCTAGGTCACAATATCTAACATAGTATAAGTATAACTGCACAAGATATACTCTCTGCACGGAGGACAAATAGAAGGTATATCTCAATCACAATCTAAGGTAGAAATAGCACGATATCATAGTTATAAAATCTCAAAGGAAGTACAAACAGAAAGGGAAATAAGTCTAAGTGTCTATACGACACAATAACAACAACAAACATAATACATCTCAAGTCTCAAATGACAACAACAAAGTAAGATAAAGCCTAACTAAACTAGTTTAGGCAGTAGGTGTGATATCATCAGCTAGAGCTGGGTCCTCCTGAGAGTCTAACTCACAAGTATCGTCTAGGGCTGCTCCATCGAACGCAGGACAGAAATCCTCGGTGTCATCTGTAATATTTTCAATAGGTTCAGTCAGGACAGGAACGAGCACAATACATCTCACACAGTTCATATCATGGCAGGAAATATAAAGCATACAAAAGAGTAAGATACATGAACTGTAAGAAGATGTACACAAAAATAAGAGAAATATTTGTAAACTGGAAATTATACGTGATAAGTAAGAACTGTAAGTGACTAGTGATTCAGAGCACAAGACGGTTATGTAAACGGCACGATGTTACACACAAGTAATCTACAGAGGTTCACACGAGTAACTACAAGATTGATCACATATCCACTTCTACTTTCCCGTCCCCAATCAATACACAAGGGTCCAGTCAAGTTATGTTATTGCACACGAAGTATAGTTGTACACGATGATCATGTGAGCACACGAGAGTACACGATTTCACACAATTTGTATACGAATAACAAGAACACAAGGAGAACACGATGCCCATGATAAAGTACACGAACACAAAATATTCGATGTATCCGCTAAGGGGATAACAACGAATGAAAAGATCCATATAGTACCAATCCGTGATAACAAGTGTCAGCATCAAGTAAAGTAATCTAGAGCATGAATATAAGTCCTAGCAAGTATGAAATGATCAGAGAATGTACTCGTCTGACATTCGAATGTCCGTGAGAATATAAAGTCCGAAGCGAGGTAACTGAGTCCTATCTTGAGCAACACAAGTCATGATGTATACAAAGGGATCATAATTTGAAGAGTACAATGCAGCTACATGTTTCTAGGTCAATCTGGACCAAAGTCAACTCTTAGTCAACTCTGGTCAACTCTAAAAGTCAACTAGGTCAACTCTAGTCAAATTAGGTCAAACTAGTTAGGGTTTGGTCAACCATGCTCAACTAGTCTAAGTTAGTCTAATCTAGGCTTAAATAAGTCAAATCTAGGTTATATACAATATATAATACCTACACTACATTCACATTCAATTTCCATTCACATATATAAACAATATATATATAGGGTATATATATAGGTACTACATATATGTATGTATATACATAGAGAGAATGAGTGATGGCACATATGTAGGTTGTGTGTGTTTGTGTGTGTGTCACACAGGAACATGAAGTGGTACACTCTGTAATAGTGTAAACATAACATAGTCTATGTTATCATATACAATACAACACATAGATATACATGTATATGTATATATTAACATATGTATATATATTTGGAGGGGGAAAGTGTATTCATGTGTGTGTGCATATACATTGTGTAGCAGTAGTAAGTTGAACTTTCAGTTAACTACATACATGTATACATTCATACGCATATAAATACATATTAAAAACACAGTTTTCAGTTTAACCCTTAATTCCAATTCAGTCTCAGGTTTACATTCAACAAAACTCAGTTTTCATGCTAACAATACAATTCGGTTTTACATACATACATTCATTTCAGTTTTTATGTTCAAGTTAACATTCCATTAACATGTTCAAGTTTAACATGTTAGCTTGAATCTCAGGTTTTTACAACTGTTCTCAGGTTTAGAAATCTCAGTTTTCAGTTTTGAATGTCAATTTGATTTTAGTTTCCCAAACATTCAAACCAAACAACCAAATTGAAATCAAATAAGCAACTTACATATATATACAACTTTAAACCAAACCCAAAACTCAAATTCAGTTTTAACATTATCCTAATTTAATTCTCAGGTTTTACACATATGTTCCCAGGTTCATACATAGGGAAAAATCTCCGTTTTTATGCATAGGCAAAACTGTCACTGTTCAGTAAAATTTTTTGTGAAATTCGAGTACAATACCAATCCATTTGAAACCTAGTTATCTACACATCCTATCAGTTTATTTTAATAATGTATATTTCATATTTAAACAACTTAAATTTAATTTAAAACACATCAACCCAATATTCGAATACACAGTAACAGTCCCGGTATCCGAACATATACGTCCCCAACTTTGAATTCCAAAACCATTCAAAACCCAAAATAAATTGTGTGCAGAGGTGTTGATACATTACACGTGTCATGGGGTGTCATTTCGTGTCTACATAGCTGGACACAAAGTGTCCAAAACATTCTAAAACGTGTATCAGTCACACAGTGAAGTCTAGGTCTCGTGCAGCGGTGTTGGGCTCAATAGGACACAACGTGTCCTATCCTAGGTCTCGTGGTCGAGTCTATAGCTAGGGTATGTATATGGGTAGGGACTTATGTGTTTGCAATGTGTCCAATCGAGCCGTGTCATGAGATACGAAAGCGTATTAGTGGAGAAAACTCGTGTGCACAGTCTGTGTACAAAACCAGTGCACGAATAAATTCGTGTCCGACACGACACGATAGGCCATGAGACTTGAGGGGTGACATGTCAGTCACTGCCCCTACGTCCCTGCCAAGTGGCACGCTGCCATGTGGCCTGTACAGCGCACAATCACTGCACAGTAGCAGGGCATGCGCACGTGGCCTCGTGCTGCACGTTTGTGTCCATTTTGGACACGGACATGACACTAAAATGTGCTCAGAGTTAGGGATCTGAGATTAGCATGTCAAGGGCTACTCAAATATGTAATTTATTTTAGAAAACATGAACAAAAGTTCCACAGTGACATTTCATCAAATACTTAATTAAAACACCGATACGTGTCCGATATGCACACCTAATGGACATGAATTCCTACCAAACTTGGGCTACACCTAGGGGAACTCTAAATGAATGCATCGATGGAAAGAAATCAGGAATTTATTAGGGTTTGTAGGGTTTTACCTATTGAGAGTTCAAACTCAATGAAACGGCTCCTAAGTGGGTTGTTCCCTCCACAAGCTATGGCCAAGTGCTCTTCAAATCCTTGCTAGCAAGCCCCCATAGCCTCCACTTCTGAAATGAATCCCAATGCAAGAGAGTAGCCTCAATTTGGGATCAATTTGGATAAAGGGAAGGAATTTGGGAAAGAACAAGTTATGATTGTTTGTAGGTGTTAAAAGAGGCAAGGGTTTCTAAAGGATACTTTATAGGAGGGGGATTTCTATTTGTGGCTACCACAAAATGAATTAGGGTTAGGTTTAGATGTAGATGAGTGGCTAAGGCTTCTCCACCCAATTTCAAGTTCTCTTATTGGTTCAATTAGTCTTAAGGCTTTCTTTTTACAAATATCCTAAGGAGAAAATATCATATTTAGAAATATCTAGATATTGCTAATCTTGTCACTGAATAGGTTATCCGAATCAAGATTCTAAGCTCAAGGCTAATCTAGATTAGGCTAAGATTCTAGGTCAAGTCTCAACTAAACAAATAGCACATATTTAATTAATAAAATTTTAAAATCACCAAAAAGTTAAAATAACTAAAATACCCTCAAGCTAAAAATGTGGTAGTGACACCAAACCAACTACGACGGAGCCATGCATACCAACGACAGGGCCAAGGTGACTATGTAGGAGGAGGAGGTTTCAAAATAAAGATGGATCTTCCCTCTTTTAATGGTCGACTACACATTGAAGATTTCGTTGATTGGCTCACAGAAGCAGAACGCCTCCTCGAGTACATGAGCATCCTCGAAGAGATGCAGGTTCACCTCGTAGCCTATAGACTCAAAAAAGCCACCTCTTCTTGGTGGGAACAACTCGAACACTTCCGTACGAGAGTCGGCAATGCTCATGTTTGGAGTTGCCCCAAGATGCGATGATTGCTGCGATTATCAACAGATTCTCTATCGTCAATATCAAAATTTTACACAAGGTGCACGACCTGTAGCTGACTACATTAAAGAATTCTTCAGACTCTCGTCCCGCAACAACATGTACGAGACGGATCTCCAATAAGCAACCCGTTATCTTGGCGGCCTATGGTAAGACGTCCATGATAAACTCTACCTACAGAATTATACATAATTAGCGAAGCAATCACCTTAGCAGAGAAGGTGGAACAACAAGTTGAGAAGTTCAAGAGTCCACAAACTACTGCCATGCTAACAATCAAGGACCAACAACAAAGGATGATTGGACACAAAATTAAGCAATCAACTATTCCAACAAGGACAACAGATCCTAATTCTCTTCCACCAACTATACCTCCAAGAGTACATGCCTCACAGCAAGTTATAAAACGTCAACAAACTGTCAGTCTATACAGAAAATTGGCACGACCCGCACCCACTGTGAGGGTACGAGCGCGTAACAACGCCCAGCCTACGCCGCAGTGTCGGCGTTAGAATGCAGTTCTAGGTCACTATCTAACCAACCAATCACGCAATTATATAATGTACTTGTCAAAATATCAACTCCGAACGGAGGACAAGTATAGATATAATGTAATCTCAATCACAGTCTAATCACGATATGATAACATAGAAGATAAAAACTAAGACTAAATACAACAGTAAAACTAACTACAAAAATAACATAATCTCCAACAATCTCAAAACATCATATCTCCACTTATATACAACTCCAGTCTAAAACATGAAAGCTAAAACAGACAAACTAGCTAAACTCCTGATCACTCCTGAGTGTCGGGGCCATAGGTAGCTAAGCCATCTCCTGGACTGTAACATGTAGGGCATGTGTCCTCTGGGCAATCATCTGTAAAATTTGCAACAGGTCCAGTCAGGACAGGAACGAGCACAATCTTATCTAGAAAACCCAAGTAAATGACAGAGAACTATACAGCAGTTATAGACAGTTGTATTGATGAATATGGCAGTTTATATTCAGGTGATGGTAAGAAAGACAGATAAAGTGCAAGAAAAGAAAATAACTAAACAAGTGAAGAATCATCGCAATGAAGACTGTAAAAATAGAACTAGCTAAACCAGGGTTATATGATATAAAGTCCAGACAGTAATGTCGACAAGTGTAACTCCAATATAAGTCCAGTACAAGGTGAATCTAATACAAGATAAATCCAGTAAGGGATAATTCCAGTCATAGTGATCAATGATTCCAGGGTGAGTCCAGCCTATACTCTAGCAGTGTGTTTTAAATTACTGAGATCGACATGTAAACGGCTATAGGTAATTTGGCACATCATACACCTGGCCGGGTGTGAGATGGCTATCATTCCAGTTTGATTCCAGCAAAGGGTGATTCCAGAAATGGGGTATGTCTACATGTTTTACTCTAGTATTTCCCCTTCCAGCAAGTAAATCCAGAAATCCGACACAATGATTCAAGATGAGTCCAGCCAAAATATAATGATACCAGTAAATGATTCCAGGAAGATTCCAGTAGGTGATTCCAGTAATAGAAGCCAGAAATGATGATACCAGTAATAGAGGCCAGAAAATAAATGTGTGTCGTATACATGAATCCAGAATATCCATACGTGTTGTAACAGAGAATCGCATACAACTAACTAGAACTGAAGTACAGTAATTGACAAGTAAATGAGAGAACTATCAGAGAATTTACTCGCCTGCTACTCTGAAAAGAGTAGTGTAATATCAGATGTCTACACCAGAGTCACAATGTCCTAAACAGAGTAATACAGGATATAATATGTTTAAAATAACATAAATAAAGTTTACGATGCAATCTACATGATTTCTAGGCCAATCTAGGTCAAAGTCAACTCTAAGTCAAACCCGGTCAACTGTCTTGGTCAAACTAGGTCAAACAAAGTCAAACTAAGTCATATTAGGTCATAGTAAGTCAAAATATGTCAAACTATGTCACTCTAGGTCAAGGGTTGACTTACAGTTGTCTTTTGGTCAACTGGTCAACTCTGGTCAATCCTCAAGTCAAACTATGTCAAAAGTCAAACTTGGTCAAGCTTCTAGTCTATCAAGTCAATATCTAGGGTTAACAATTTGCTAAGGTATTTCTAGGTTTATCTATAGGTATAGGATATGATACCACAACCTCATCACACTTTACATAGATATATATATATAGCTACATCACAATATACTTATACATCCAACCCCATATCATTACCCTCAATGTATCACATCCTCCTACTCACACACTAGCCTATCACTCAATACAAAATCCTCACATAACCCAACCCTCATATTCTAATACCTAACCCAACTTCTAACTTAAACTCTATTTAACTCTCACACACACAAAATGGGAGGGTATATGGGCTATCCAAGGGCTGTCAAGTACTAATGGGGCTGTCTTGTGCAGCCCCTATACTGCTGCTGGCAGCTGCTAGCCAGGCCTAGGAAGGGCACCACCCTGCTGTCCAAGGGGGTAGTAGCCCCTAACCCAGCTGCTGCTCCTGCAGTCTATTCTTCTTCCTTTTCTTCTTCAATTCCTTCACTCATTCTATTTCATTTTCAATCATTCAATTCAATTCACACATTCATTCCTCACATTCAAACATTTATTCATTTATTCCTTAATTTCACACTCTAATTCATTCTAATCAACCTACATCTATACCTTATATATTTGTACATTTAACTCTCCCTCTAATCTCACAACTCTCTCACAGCTTACCCATATTACCTGAACAGTGGATAACCTTCCATGCCAAGGCAATCCCATTACCAACCTAATGTTAACCACAGTGAACTCCCATCCCTCTCTAAACTCCACACACACTAATATATATATATATATATATATATACATACATGTATAATATAATATAGGGTAGTTCATATCATGATGCAGGTAATGAAAGGTTTAGCTGATACTCTCCCAATGTTAGGACAGATACATCAAATGGACTGAACAATTATCTAATTTTAGGGCAATTACCTAATGTACAGGACATGTCTATGTATGCAAGGATATGCATTTATCTATATGTCTGAACCCACAAGTGCAGTGAATGATTATGGACTTGAAGACTAAAAATGTAGGATCTAATGAATGCATAACTTTTCTAATATGCAGGCAGTGATTCAATGATGTAGTGAGCTGTCCATGGTGTGATCTCAGGTTTTAGGTGTGTGCTCACAGGAATTGAAGAGTGGATACTGTGTCATTATCAGGGAATAAGTAGGGATATTGAACCAGTGTTGTGGGATACATTGGCTAAGGTTGGTGACTAAACATCAAGTGTGAAAAATTAACTGGTATGCTATGGCTGATACCTATAAGCTGGTCAGTTAGTACAGTGAAAAGATCACTGTCCCGAGCCCTCCCTTGGCCAATAACATTTCTTAAAACCAACCCAAAACATGCAACCACATCAAACAACAATCAACACTATAGTAGTCTAATGCACTTGTACACGAATCAAAATGGTAAATAAAACTTCAGAAAATCAGTTCACATAGAATCTAAATTCGAAATCATGAAAATAGTATATGTATCAATTCATTAAACTCAATAAAACAATGACTGAAACATGAAAAACCTAAGTTCGAAAATCAAGACCCCAATGGAACCCAAAACTCGTGTGCAGAGGTGTACCCATATGTGATCGTGTCAGGGGTGCGTTCGTGTCCAGAAAACTGGACACGAAAGTGTCCAAAACTAAATTCGAATTTATCAGAAAACTGGAAAAAGTATCATCGTGCAGCCATGTCGAGCCTTCGTGGGCTCGACACAGTGCTCGAGGTGGGTCGAGCTCACGTATAGGGGTTCACCCATAGTAGGGCTAGGTGTTGAAGTGTCTGCATTGTGTCCAATCAAGACGTGTCCAAATAAATCCACGGGTATCAGACGCGATTTAACCCGCGTGTCGTGTAGTGCCAATTCGATGCGGATGGGATTTCTCCCAATCCGCTCGATTAAATGTCCTGAAATTTTGTTTGCGCTGTGTCAGTCATGTGTCCTAGGTGTGTACAAATTTTTGTGTCAAGACGTACAGTGTCGTGTCCGCTACAGTGCCCGAGCAGCAGGACACTGCACGGTGTCCTCGTGCACGCGTTCATGTCCAAATTTGGACACAAAAACCAACCCAATTCATGTTCAGTCATATACAAACATAATCTAGATATAATAAGCTTTCAAAATATGTAATTTGTTTTGAAAAACATTAACATTCAATCCATTGAGGCATTTCTACAAACACCTTAATAATATATAGACACGTGTCCGATACGGACACCAAACGGACACGAAATCCACCCAAATTTCGGGGACACCTAGTTCTAGCCCTAAATGCAAAGAAAACCAAAATTTAAATCAATTTAAAGGGTTTTACCTATATGTGCAAAAAGCTTGGAAAAGCTTCAAATGGGGGATTCCTCCTCTTGATGGCAAAAGCTCCAAATTGACCCAAAGCTGGGATTAAACCCCAAAATTAGAAAATATGAGAGTATTAGGTTCTAATGCAAGAAACTAGGATTAAAAAGGAATAAAAATGGATTTATGGGAATTTTTGGAAGGGGGACAATTACCTTTCTTTTCCAATATTGAAATGAATAAAAGAAAGAGGCAAGCCCTAGAGAATAATTGTTTATATAGGGTGGGGATCCCTATGGCTGGTCATAAGGAAGGAATTAGGGTTAGGGTTTCCTAAATTGGCCCATGGGCTTAAGTTATGATTAATCAAGTCATGAAGTCATAAGCCTTTTCATGAAACCATAAGCCATGACTTAAATTCACTAAACCAAGTCCCCTCATTCTAAAATTAGTTTCTAATGACTAAAAGTAGGTTAACCTAAGTTAGACTAGGGTCACCATGGCTAGGGTTAGCTTCTAGGCTATTTCACCAGGTCTCAACAAGTCAAGTCAACCTAGAATTCACCAATTCAATAAATCATCAAATAATTCAAATAAGTCAAAATGACCAAATTATCCCTAGGCTAAAAATGAATCAAATCATCCTAATGACATGGTTAGGCTCTTGGTCATGCAATCACTAGGGTTTCACTTGCAGCATATCAAAATCATAAGTCACGACTTAATGCAGTTTTTAAATAGTTTAAAAATGATTAAAAATCACCAAAAATTATAATGTAAAATAAATATCAATAATTAATAATTATAATTACAAAATTTCAAAATTATCCTCATTCCAGAAACTGGTTGTTACAATCCTACCCACCTTAGAAAAATTTCGTCCTCGAAATTAAATCGGTCGTACTCCTTCTAGGTCAACCATAGCAGTTGAAGGTCTCATCTAGATGGACTAGTCATATTAGTTTAAAACAGTCCCTTGGTATCAACATGCAAGCATATAGGGTGTCCTGCTGGAAAGATAAGGAAGCAATAAATTATTAAGGTGTGGGACAGTCTACCATCCTATATGAAACTGGTAAAGACAACTAGGAATTTATTATGAAGGATTACCCTTCCAAAGATGATCAAAATCTAAGGTTTAAGGCACGAGTGTCAATAGCATTGAAATCCAATAATACAATATATAACAGAAGATTTAGTCCCGGTACGATCTAAGTTGATCAATTTCACGATATAACGAAGTTTGGACAAAATGGAGAACGAGGCCATTGAAGTCCGAGCACGAGTATCCAAGATTTGATATCCATGTCACAATTAAATTTATTCAATTGAATAAGACCCCTAACACTGGATGATAAGGAGGATGACCCGGTCAACTGGTCACGATCAAAGAATTAGAATTTAAAGGATGATGCAAGGATATAGAATTAAGTCAATTTCTTCCTTTGGATAGGGAAACTAAATATGATACCTTGGGTTGATCTATCAAGTACAGTGTCTTTTCTATCTGAAATATGTGAAAGGCAAAATAGTAAAGAGTTCAAAGACGATGCTATTAAGTATAATACGTGGTTCATAGGCGATGGAAATAATTCAAAGGAGAATTGCCAAAGCTGTCGTGGATGAGACTCTAGGGCAAATTTAACTATGTCTCCTTCCACATGGAATAACATATGAAAAGCGAACCAAAGTGCAATAGGTTGATCAGACCATCATGCACCGGTTCTGGTTAGACAATATATTAGTGGGTGCCAGCCCCCAATAAAATATGTCATGATCAAGCTCGATTAAGATAAGCTTGCAAACTGATGCTAAATTAGCAACATGAGATAGACAAAATATAAGTAAGGATAATGATGAAGGAAGTTAATAGTCTAAGATCCTTTAAACATCAAGGAGTGACAGTGAATCAAAACAAGAGGAAAAGGATTTTCAAATCGAAGTTCATAATGAGATTCTCAAGGGTCATCCAAGAAATCTTCTCAAGTAATCCTAACTGTGATTGAGTACCCCTCCGTTAAAGCCTATCTCTTAATCCTATCGCAGGCTCGCAGCAGTACAACTAAGTCGCTGTACTACCACGATATCGTACTAATACGACTCTCGACCTGCTTGGGCCACCACTAAAAATGTGTCACGACCCGCACCCACTGTGAGGGTACGAGAGCGTAACAACGCCCAACCTACGCCGCAATATCGGTAGTAGAACGCTGTTCTAGGTCACTATCTAACCAACCAATCACGCAATTATATAAGTACTTGTCAAAATATCAACTCCGAACGGAGGACAAGTATAGATATAATGTAATCTCAATTACAGTCTAAGCACGATATGATAACACAGAAGATAAAACTAAGACTAAATAAAACAATAAAACTAACTACTAAAATAACATAATCTCCAACAATCTCAAAACATCATATCTCTACTATATACAACTCCAGTTCTAAAACATGAAAGCTAAAACAGATAAACTAGCTAAACTTCTGATCACTCCTGAGTGTCGGGGCCATAGGTAGCTAAGCCATCTCCTGGACTGTAACATGTAGGGCATGTGTCCTCAGGACAATCATCTGTAAAATTTACAACAGGTCCAGTCAGGACAGGAACGAGCACAATCTCATCTAAAAAACCTAAGTAAATGACAAAGAACTATACAGCAGTTATAGACAGTTGTATTGATGAATATGGTAGTTTATATTCAGGTGATGGTAAGAAAGACAGATAAAGTGCAAGGAAAGAAAATAACTAAACAAGAAAGAATCATAGCAATAAAGAATGTAAAAATAGAACTAGCTGAACCAGGGTTATATGATATAAAGTTCGGACAGCAATGTAGACAAGTGTAACTCCAATGTAAGTCCAGTACAAGGTGAATCTAATACAAGATGAATCCAGTAAGGGACGATTCCAGTCATAGTGATCAATGATTCCAGGGTGAGTCCAGCCTATACTCTAGCAATGTGTTTTAAAATACTGAGATTGACATATAAACAGCTATAGGTAATCCGGCACATCACACACCTGGCCGGGTGTGAGATAGCTATCATTCCAGTTTGATTCCAGCAAAGGGTGATTCCAGAAATAGGGTATGGCTACATGTCTTACTCTAGTATTTCCCCTTCCAGCAAGTAAATCCAGAAATCTGACACAATGATTCAAGATGAGTCCATCCAAAATATAATGATACCAGTAAATGATTCCGGAAAGATTCCAGTAGGTGATTCCTGTAATAGAAGCCAGAAATGATGATACCAGTAATAGAGGCCAGAAAATAAATGTGTGTCGTATACATGAATCCAGAATATCCATACGTGTGTAACAGAGAATCGCATACAACTAACTTGAACTGAAGTACAGTAATTGACAAGTAAATGAGAGAACTATCAGAGAATGTACTCGTCTGCTACTCTGAAAAGTAGTGTAATGTCAGATGTCTGCACCGGAGTCACAATGTCCTAAACAGAGCAATACAGGTTATAATATGTTTAAAATAAGATAAATAAAGTTTACGATGTAATCTACATGATTTCTAGGCCAATCTAGGTTAAAGTCAACTCTAAGTCAAACCCGGTCAACTGTCTAGGTCAAACTAGGTCAAACAAAGTCAAACTAAGTCATATTAGGTCATAGTAAGTCAAAATAAGTCAAACTATGTCACTCTAGGTCAAGGGTTGACTTACAGTTGACTTTTGGTCAACTGGTCAACTCTGGTCAATCCTCAAGTCAAACTATATCAAAAGTCAAACTTGGTCAAGCTTCTAGTCTATCAAGTCAATATCTAGGGTTAACAATTTGCTAAGGTATTTCTAGGTTTATCTATAGGTATAGGATATGATACCACAACCTCATCACACTTTACATAGATATATATATATAGCTACATCACAATATACTTATACATCCAACCCCATATCATTACCCTCAATGTATCACATCCTCCAACTCACACACTAGCCTATCACTCAATACAAAATCCTCACATAACCAAACCCTCATATTCTAACACCTAACCCAACTTCTAACTTAAACTCTATTTAACTCTCACACACACTCAAAATGGGAGGGTATATGGGCTACCCAAGGGCTGTCAAGTGCTAATTGGGCTGTCTTGTGCAGCCCCTATACTGCTGCTGTGGCAGCTGCCTAGCCAGGCCTAGGCAGGGCACCACCCTGCTGTCCAAGGGGGAAGCAGCCCCTAACCCAGCTGCTGCTCCTGCAGTTTATTCTTCTTCTTTTCTTCTTCAATTCCTTTACTCATTCTATTTCATTTCAATCATTCAATTCAATTCACACATTTATTCCACACATTCAAACATTTATTCATTCATTCCTTAATTTCACACTCTAATTCATTCCAATCAACCTACATCTATACCTTATATATTTGTACATTTAACTCTCCCTCTAATCTCACAACTCTCTCACAGCTTACCCATATTACCTGAACAGTGGATAACCTTCCATGCCAAGGCAATCCCATAACCAACCTAATGTTAACCACAGTGAACTCCCATCCCTCCTAAACTCCACACACACTACTAATATATATATATATAATATATATATATACATACATGTATAATACAATATAGGGTAGTTCATATCATGATGCAGGTAATGCAAGGTTTAGCTGATACTCTCCCAATGTTAGGACAGATACATCAAATGGACTGAACAATTATCTAATTTTCAGGGCAATTACCTAATGTACAGGTCATGTGAAGAGGTTTACCCATATGTGATCGTATCAGGGGTAAGTTCGTGTCTAGAAAACTGGACACAAAAGTGTCCAAAACTAAATTCGAATTTATCAGAAAACTGGAAAAAGCAATCGTCGTACAGCCATGTCGAGCCTTCGTGGGCTCGACACAGTACTCGAGGTGGGTCGAGCTCACGTATAGGGGTTCGCCCATAGTAGGGCTAGGTGATGAAGTGTCTGTATTGTGTCCAATCAAGACGTGTCCAAATAAATCCACGCGTATCAGACGCGATTTAACCCGCATGTCGTGTAGTGCCAATTCGATACGGATGGGATTTCTCCCAATCCGCTTAATTAAATATCCTAAAATTTTGTGTGCGCTGTGTCAGTCATGTGTCCTAGGTGTGTACAAATTTTTGTGTCAAGACGTACAGTGTCGTGTCCGCTACAGTGCCCGAGCAGTAGGACACTGCACGGTGTCCTCGTGCACGTGTTCATGTCCAAATTTGGAGACAAAATCCAACCCAATTCGTGTTCAGTCACATACAAACATAATATACATATTAAGCTTTCGAAATATGTGATTATTTTTGAAAAACATTAACATTCAATCCATTGAGGCATTTCTACAAACACCTTAAATAATATATAGACACGTGTCCGATACGGACACCAAACGGACACAAAATCAATCCAAATTTCGGTGACACCTAGGGGACTCCTAGATCTAGCCCTAAATGCAAAGAAAACTAAAATTTAACTTAATTTAAAGGGTTTTACCTATATGTGCAAAAAGCTTGGAAAAGCTTCAAATGGGGGATTCCTCCTCTTGATGGCAAAAGCTCCAAATTGACCCAAAGCTGGGATTAAACCCCAAAATCAGAAAATAGGAGAGTATTAGGTTCTAATGCAAGAAACTAGGGTTAAAAGGAATAAAAATGGATTTATGGAAATTTTTGGAAGGGGGACAATTACCTTTCTTTTCCAATGTTGAAATGAATAAAAGAAAGAGGCAAGCCCTAGAGAATAAGTGTTTATATAGGGTGGGGATCACTATGGCTGGTCATAAAGGAAGGAATTAGGGTCAGGGTTTCCTAAATTGGCCCATGGGCTTAAGTTATGATTAATCAAGTCATGAAGTCATAAGCCATTTCATGAAACCATAAGCCATGACTTAAATTCACTAAACCAAGTCCCCTCATTCTAAAATTAGTTTCTAATGACTAAAAGTAGGTTAACCTAAGTTAGACTAGGGTCACTATGGCTAGGGTTAGCTTCTAGACTAGTTCACTAGGTCTCAACAAGTCAAGTCAACCTAGAATTCACCAATTCAATAAATCATCAAATAATTCAAATAAGTTAAAATGACCAAATTAATCCTAGGCTAAAAATGATAATCAAGTCATCCTAATGACATGGTTAGGCCCTAGGTCATGCAGTCACTAGGGTTTCACTTGTAGCACATCAAAATCACAAGTCATGACTTAATGCAGTTTTTAAATAGTTTAAAAATTATTAAAAATCACCAAAAATCATAATATAAAATAAATATCAATAATTAATAATTATAATTACAAAATTTCAAAATTACCCTCATTCCAGAAACTGGGTGTTACAAAAATCAAGAGGAAACAAGTGCTACCATTGTAATAGAATCGGACATCTGTCCAACAACTGCCCCCTCAGAGCAAAAGTTGCCTTTGCTAACTATAAAAACAAGGAGGGAAAATAAGAACATCTAAGACAAGAAGAGTTCCTTCATGAAGATGACGACGAACATCTAGTGTGCTTCGTTAGGCAGCTACTACTAGTCCCAATGATTGAAGAACCACCCCAACACACAATGTCTTCTGAACCCGATATAAGGTCAAAGATTATGTGACATCATTGACAACGAGTGTAAAAAGAATATTGTTTCAAGAGCAATGGTAGAGAAGATGCGACTCACCAAAGAAGCACACCCGACTCCATATATTGGATAGATTCAACAGGGTCAGGTCACAACATGTCGTCTCTGAAGTTTGTTGCATACCGTCAAAAATTCCTACAAAGATGAAGTCATAGTCGATATTGTCGACATGGACTATTGCCACATCATCCTCGGTTACCTTGGTAATTTGACAAAATGTCACATTTCGAGAAGAGAGCACACATATTCCTTCCTTCAAGATGGTCGACGCCTCACTCTCCATCCATTAGCACCGGATATATTCCTAATACCAGTCCACAACAACAAAATGTTACGATTGTTGGCGGTCGAGAACGTGAAAGTGGTCTTGAGAAAAAAGAAGAACTCAGGGACGAGTTCTTTTGAAGCAGGGGAGACTGATGTAGCATGGATTCCAAATCCTTCTAGGAATCTTCTTTGTTTACTTTTTAAGTTTATCCTTTTTTATGGTGTTGTTAAGAATCTATTTCTTTTGAGACTCTTATTTTGACTATATATTTTATTAGAGTAGGTTTTTTTTTTTGATTAGGATTAGAATTTATTTTTATTACGATTATTATCATAAAAGCCTTATAAATAGGCACCTTTGTATGTAATTGGAGAACAATTTTTTAATCAATAAAATTTTTCTTTAAATTCTGTGATTTGTTCTCTTCTTTTTTTTGGACGTGGACTCGACTGTTCCATGGATTCGGAAGCCCCTCGCTGGAGGTTTTCAAACAACCTTCATGTGGACCCCTCACAAGGCCATCCGTCGGAGTTTTTATGGCACTATTTTGCTCTCACCAAGCAACGGTGATCCAGTTATCGTCGTCACCAATCGACTTGGCCATTGCCAAACACGAAGGTAAACCCGTTCCACTATCCTGTTGCGTCAGTTAGAGATGTCAACAATACAGTATAGCTACATTTTGACACATGTTTAGCGATGTCATGATATGTAGCAGAACATCGCTAAACTACATAAAAAGAAAAAAAAAGCAGCCTATTTTTTGTCAAAATCTGCTTGCAGTTATAAAATCATAGTTTATAAAAAGTAGACCCGGAGCAACCCTCCGTTAATTTTTTGGTTTGCCAACCCCTTCGGTGGGACATCGATACCAAAAAAGCGTATAGAGTGAATGAATAACAAATAAAGTAAATACATAAAGTTGCACTAAATTAAACAAATAGAATGTCACATTAAATACTTTGCAATAAAGACCCTAGAATGGGCCAGCACATCACATCACATACAACACATCAAATAATGTCACTAAAATTCTGAAATAAATACATGAAGACTCAAGAACGGGCCCGGAAACAAACAACCAAACACAATCGGTCCAATGAAAGACTATGGTTGATCAGAAGGAGGTGCATCACAGCACATCCGAGATAGCATGAACTCATACTTCTGTGTAAGCGTCATCAATGACGATGAAGGAAGCAGTATAATCGATGGAGTTGGTATTGATGCCGGTAGACCAGGAGGATGCGTCTGCTCCAATGAGTCTAGTCTAGCATTTATATATCCAAGGCAGATGCCAGTCTCATACTGCTGTGAGTTTACATCATGTAGCCTCAAAAGTTGATCGCCCATAGACATCTGTGTCCCCAGCAGTGCCGTAATGCTACGATCTGTCCTCTCGTCCATCTCTATGATGGTGCGCTCGAGCGTATCAAATTACGCGTTGAGCGTCACATCGTCCATCTGCGACTGAGACTAGGGTTGCTCCGCAATACTCTTCAGCATCTCGTCACGCAGATCAGCAACCTATTGAGCAACCCTCTCCTCGGTTCGAGCTGACTCCTGTGAGGGTTGTAGGGAATGCACACTGGCAGAGGGCGCCCTAGATGACTGTATCGCAACAAAGGCACCGTAGGATTCCATACGTAGTACGTACACCTCTGAAGAACACCAAGGGCGGTCATCCAGAGCTTATCCACCGAAAGAGCTGAAAGGTCTGTAGGAAGTACCAGCCCCTTCCTGTGCAGGTGCAGTATCACTTGATCGCTCATAGCCTAAGATACTCATCCTAAAAGAGTACTCACCTCAATAAGCATATATTTTCTATCCACTCGCCATATTGCTAATGTCTATGGTACTTATTACTAACTATATGGATATCTATTTGTACATTTTCTAATTATATTAAGTTAACGAACATAAAATAATACTTACATATCTCTGCGTGATCCTCTCATCAATGAGGTTTCTGTCCTTCCAATGGGTGGCCAGGAACACGGTCACCATATTGGTCCTCACTCCTCTATACTTGTTAAAATTATTTTGTTTGTCATTCAAATTAAAGTTTTATCCTACTTTTATTAAAATATATATTCAAGAAATACATACCAGACAATGAAAATGTTATGTCATGGGAATCGAGCTACCATTTTATTGCCCTCGTCCTAATCGCCTTCGCCTTCTCCAAACGATCCTTGTACCGAACATCATCGAATCTAGCCGTATCGCAGGCCACTACTCAGGTGTGATCCAAGTTTGGATTGGTTTTCCGGAGCGATGATGAGCCTTCTGGTCGTCGATCACATCACAGATCAACTTAGTGGCGACGACAGGAAACTGCTTCTCGATTTGCTCAGCCCATTGTGGTGGATAGAAATATGTTTTCTACAATGAGTAAATTGCTAGTTATATAATATACATAAAAGATGATTGATACTAAAAACAAATACACTTTAATTACCTTGAAATAGGCAAACCATAATGTTTTCTATCGTACGGGGCGTCCGAGTAGTTGATCCAAGGGCCACTATGGTTGTTCTTCAAAAAATGCCACAATGCTCTATGTACCGACAAGGGACAATATCTGTACATAAACAATTATTTTCAAGAAAAAGTTAATATATATTTATCATGCCCAAGAAAACTAAATTAACTTACTTGTAGGCTCGTCGGCCCAAATCTCTGTCCTCGTCTCTGCCAGAGGAGCACTCGGAGGATCGCTCTAAAAAAAGAGGGCGAAGGCGCAATTGGCGAGGCCTCATCCGTCTGCTCCTCGCTCTCGGTACCGTCAGCATGAGCCATGGAAACCGTCGGAGGAGACCCCGAATCTTATATTACGTGGATCTGAAGCAAAATGGATACTCTCGATCAAAGTTCTTCCATGATTCTCCATCGGATGGGTGATCCAACACTCCTTCAATCTATTCTCGTCTGTGCCAAATCATCTTTTTGGTAATCTCCTTCACCATAAACAACCTCTGTAATTGTGGTATCAAAGTCAAGTAGTGCATCAAATCGGTCGGCTTCGTTCAACTGGTAGACCTTTCCGTACTAGTTGTCGTGTAGCGATCAGCACCATAAAATCTACACAAGTTATCATCTTTGTCGTCTTTGTAGTACAACATGCACCCTTTGCGACATGCATCAATTTTCTTGTATCCCAACCAAAGCGATATCACCATGCTCTTAGACCATAGAAGTCTTTAAGTAACTTAGCACCCGCTGACAAGATCTCTATAATCAACTCTATCATCTGCTTAGCATTCCTACGACATGTGAAAATCAAACTTTATGCTCAACAGTCTTGTAACCACCTCCAATGGTAGATGATCCTCACAGCTAGGATATAATATAGTCCTTACATTCTCCAATAACTCAATGAACTTTGCATCATCGGCATTCAGTACCTCCTCAGCTGCATCATGATTGTCTGAATTGAAACTAGGCTCTACAGCATCGAAAACCATGTATACTCACCCGTCATCGTAATCAGCGTGGTCGTGGAGATCTATTTATGGTTCCATATACGGCTCCAGCTCCGATGCTAAAGACACAAGTTCTCCGTGTGAGGTCCACTGATAGTAATTCGGTGTAAACCCCTAGAGTACAAATGATATCACGTTCACGTTTGGATGATATTTTAAGTTGTGACATCTCACACATGGACATTTAATTTTGATGTCTCCATGTGCTGAGGGAATGTCTTGGCAAACTGTAGGAACTACTCTAACCCTTGTATAAATTCATCCTACACTATGATGATTGTATATCCACAAATAATGCCGTAGGTAGTAATTCATATCCATTTAAAAATAATTCTACGAAAATGGATACACATTATTCGAGTATATTGTCCAAAAGGATACAAAGATGGATACACATGTTCATCAAAGTAATAACTCTTATTGATGCGTGAGTTTCCACACCGTGATTCATGAATATATATTTTACAATTCATGATAATCCGATAACTACTAGACATGTGGACAACTCTAATTTCAAACCCTACTAAATAGGTGTCGTTACGTGTTCATTGTCAGCCCTTCTCTTAAAAGAAAATTTTACTTCTGTAAGCCTTTTAAATAGATGTAAATTTACTTTTCCGAGAAGGGCTGACATAGTCACTTGTCTTCGGACTGACATGTACACTTAACGTAGGAGATAATGATATCTCCTTCGTCATGTGTTTCTTATGAGACCATAAGGAATACTTGACATCAGAGTGTCCAATATAGACATATTGTTGATTGTCACTCCCTGATTCAGTAGAATCGATAGTCGTCCTCAGGGTGTGATGCCGTATGAGCTTAAGTTGCGCCCGCATAATGTAGTTACATAAGGTTATTCGAAACATACAAATAAGAGAGTACACAAAGTAAATTGAACACATTGTAAGGAAACTTTCTTTTCACTGATAATACTGAAATTATATTTACATTGACACAGATGCAAAAGAGAGTTGCTGCACGGGCTTACAAACTGACTCAATTACAAAAATGAACGCTAATGAGATAGCCGTTCTGTCACGACCCACTCTCAGTTTTCTGAATACTAATCGGACATGCCAACCTACACTATTGTAAACAGCAGTAGTAAGCTGTCTATATCTCATAAATCATCAAGGATTATGATATCAATCATTGGCTCAATCGCAACGGTAGTCAGCGGTAGATATGCCCAACCTACACTATTGTAAACAGCGGTAGTAAGCTCGCCTATATCTCATAACAGCGGTAGTCAGCACGCACTCACACGGTCACCAGTCCACTATCTTTCTTTATTACATCATATATGTTTAATATCTAGAGACAAATTCGGTAATCCTCATCACCAACAATATACATATGTAATATTTAACACATCTATAACACTTGGTACATTAAAATCTATTCTAATTTTCAAGAGTCTTCCAGAAACTTTCAGAATTCGTGGTCCAATACTGTACCATCCACATCCTCTTGCCCTGATCTAATATGTCAATGATCCAGTCGGGGAAGGAGCAAAGTATAATCCATAACATTGAAACAAGTACAACATATGCACAAGTAAAGATGCCATGAACATGACTAACCTGAATCACCTGAGATACATAATCTATTGAAACATAAAACAAAAGATCATGACTCATGATTTAAAATACTTTCTAATATGTGACTGGCTGGACAAAGTACATGAATAAAGGTACAACTTAATCACACATGCACATGTGTGTGATTAGGCTATACATATGACCTAACTAGCGGCTTAGCTTTGATCACATATCCGTAGCATTTCTCCTCCTCAAAGTACGTGCACAAGAACACATGATAAGCATCAGAACTACAAGCACATGAATACCGGAAGTACATGATCAATCATATAAGGAACGTGTCCAACATGAAACAAGTCACCACATGAAGTACATGTAACAAAGTCATGAAAGTACTTGCCTTTTACTGGAAGAGTTGTAAATGTCATTATGTCCACTAAGAATATGGTTAAGGAAATGTGGTTAGGTTCTGTCTAATTAAAAAAATTCCTTATATCTTCTAGACTAACATCCATCTAATTATTAATTTCTAAACTAACACAATTAACTTAATTCCTATTATTCAATGTAACACCCAGTTATCTAAAATAGGGTAATTTTAAACTTTTGTAATTATAATCATTTATTAATGGCATTTAAATGATATTGTGATTTTTGGTGATTTTTAAACAATTTAAAACTATTTAAATAATGACTTGTAATTTTGATGTGCTGCTAGTGAAACCCTAGAGACTGCATGACCTAGAGACTAACCATGACCAAGGAGGCCTAACCATGTGATTAGGATGACTAATTGTGACTTTTTAGCCTAGGGGTATTTTGGTTATTTTTGACTTATTTGGTGAAAATAATTTTGATTGATTATTATGGTGCTAATTATTTTATTAGAGTCTAGCCTAGTTTTGACCTAACCTAGATGCTAATGATGTTCATGGAGGTTTAGTTTGAGGATTAGAGACTTAATGGCTAAGTTAGACTAATATCTAGATATTATGTTAGTAGGATATTTTAGGCTAAATATTAAGAAAGATTACTTTAGATGTGAGCCCTTAGATTCGCTAATTTGCGCGGAGAAGCCTTAGCCACTCATCTAACCTTGCAAAATTCCAACCCTAATTATTCCTACAGCTATCATAGCCATCCCCCTCCCCTATTTAGTCATCTATTCATTAAGTTCTTGCCTCTTTTCATCTTTACAAGAGCCCTAATAGTGTTCTTCCCCAAACCTTCACCAATTCTTCATTTCTCCACCAAATTGGACCCAACCAATTGCATTGGATTCTATTCCTGGAGTAAAAGCTGTGGGAGACTAGCTAGTAAGGATTTAGAGGCTTGGAACCATTGCAAGTTGAAGAGAGTCTCTCATTCAAGGCACCCTATATTGAGGTTTCACCCTCAATAGGTAAAACCTATCAAAGTCATTCAAATTGCCAATTTCTTTCTATAGTTGCATTCATTTAGCTAAACCCTAGCTGTCCCTCAAGTTTGGTAGGAATTAGAGTCCATTTGGTGTCTGTATCGACACGTATCGTGTTTGATCTTGGTGTTTGTTGAAATGCCACAAAGAACTTTTTATTCATATTTTTTAAAACTATTTAAACAAAATTGTAGACCTATATATGTGTTCTGATTTTCGTGAAGACTGAGTTGATTTTGGAGTCGTGTTCGTGTCCACAATGGACACGAACACGCTGTACGACGCACTGTGCACATTCCTGCTATCACCTCCTGTTTTCTCTCTCGTTTTGCCACATGGGCAGCTGCCACTGGGCACGAGGGTGGGGGCCGACACTGACATATAGAAGCATAAAAAAGAATAATAATTCATATGCGGCCCAGATTCAGTATTCGGCTCAAAAGCTTGAAGAGTTTTATGCGGCTTGGAAAGTCCCAGAGAGCCGCATGCGGCTCAGGAAGAGCCACATGGCATCATGCGGCTTAAAATAGGCCGACAGCTGGCCATAATTACTCCCTGCAGCTGGCCATTAAATGCTCTGATATAAAGTAACATTTCTGAAGGCTCTGACATAATGAAGAGATGCGTCATGCTCATCAAAAGACGAGAAAATCTCTGAGATAGCCGGCGCAGTTCACAAAGTCCAAAGAAGTTCTCTATGCGGACCGCCAAGGCCACCCTTATACGGTTCAGTTGGGGGGCCACCCTTATGCGGCTCGGTTGTGGGGGCCACCCTCATACGGCTCGGTTGTGGGGGCCACCCTTATGCGGTTCAGTTAGGTGGGCCACCCTTATGCTGCTCGGTTGTGAGGCCACCCTCATGCGGCTCGGTTATGGGGACACCTTCATGAGGCTCGGTTGTGGGGCCACCCTCATGCGGCTCAGTTATGAGGCCATCCTCATGCGGTTCGTTGTGAGGCCATCCTCATGCGGCTCAATTGTGAGGCCATCCTGATGCGGCTCGGTTGTGAGTCACCCTCATGCGGCTGAGTTGTGAGGTCACCCTCATGCGGCTCAGTTGTGAGGCCATCCTCATACGGCTCGGTTATGAGGCCATCCTCATGCGGCTCAGTTGTGAGGCCATCCTCATGCGGCTCGGTTGTGAGGCTACCCTCATGCGGCTCAATTACCAGATCACACTCATGCGGCTCTGCCAGGATGCCCCGTTCATACGGCTCAGCATAATGGCTGTTGGGACACGTGGCAGAAGATTGACTAAGACTTAGCCACTCGAATTTATTGCAACCAACAAATCATAACAATGCATGTTTATTGCAACCAACACAACAGCCCAGATTGATTTCCAACAAACAGATCAAGGTTAATCTTAACCAATCCCCAACCGCCCATTTTTCAAGGCGCAGTTACTGCACACCCCACTCATCACAAAGTCCTATAAATAGCAGGGGATTATTCCTTTACACAGAGACACACAGAGAACACATACAGAGGGACACACAGAGACCCAGAGCAATTCGAGCATAGATAGAGAGCTTTTTCGCCGGAGCCAAGGTTGCGTTCGATCGTCCAAGGAGTAAGGCAGAGTTGATATCACTTTCCCGAGCCTCTACCGTCACCTCCCATAATCAAAAACTACACACCCCCAGAATCAAAAACTAAACAATTGTACTTAGATTGCTTTTTCTAGGTTTTGTTCCTAGGCTCTCTTTGTACGAGCGAGTTTGTATTGTGAATCAAAGTTCACTCCTCCCATAAAACTGTTCTGTTCTTAGATAATCAATGGCAAACATGATGGCGACTATGCTGGAACTAACATCTCCACTGCTGAGAAGTTGGTGACACAATCGGACGCAACCAAACTTGGTGCCACACAACAGATGCTGGTTGTCCGCTTCGACCAACATGCATTTGAAGAAATGCTCTCCGACGGGAGCGCTGGCCTGGTCCAGAAGTGAGCCCGCACGAAGAAGGCCCGCAGGGAGTGGAGGCCCAAATCATTTGCTCCTACTCTGGAAGAAGTATTCTCTGCTGCCAAAACGTCGGAGAAGACTCTCATGCGCCCCACTTCAGACCGTAGAGGACTCTGCTGTCCTCAAGTCCAGCAGAGGAAAACACTACGATGCTGGACTTGCCGGGACAAAGAGGAACTCTATGCGGTCCAAGAAAAAGTCGCATAAAGGTGCCAGCCGCATGGAGAAGGCTCATGCGGCCACAAAAGCCAGCCGCATGGAGAAGGCTCTTGCGGCCACAACTCCCAGCCGCATGGGGGAGGCTCATGCGGCCACAACTTCCAGCCGCATGCAAACTGTTCATGCGGCTACCTATCCCAGTAGCATGGAGAACACTTATGCGGCTGCCAAACCCAGCCGCAGGAAGATGGCTCATGCGGCATCCAATCCCAGCCGCAAACCATCCACCCTATGCGGCTCAGGGTCAGTCGTTGACCGCCTCCATGCGGTCCTGACCTCAGAGGCTCTCAGAAGGATGTGCCAGACTCTGTGACGCATGACTTAGACTCTTCCTACTATGCACTCTCAGGTGCTAAGAGAAGAAGTCTAGGACTGTACGGTCTCGTCGAGCTCAGTCAGCTGTCCCAACTTCTGACCATCAGGGCGTCCTGTTGACTATTACGCAGGCCTCTGATGGAAAGTTGTACAAAACTATCCGTATCCAGCCCCCGGCGGCCAACGGACGGGATAGTTATCAAGAATCTTCCAACAACGATCAGGGGCAAGTACTCTTACTAGCCCCACATCAGGAAGCAGACAGAATACCAACACACTCGTGTGCTCGGGACTCCCAGGCCCACAAACCAAGTGACTTGTGTGATGTGATTTTTCACAAGCACAAGGAAAGAGATGAAAGCTTGGTGTGCGGAGAGTCCTTTCATGGACATCACTGCACTCAAGTCATTGTCAACTGCTGCTACAGCAAGGCGACCGTACAAGCGGACCGGCAGTCCGTCTTCCAATGACTGCAGCAGCCAGGACCGGTCCTATAACAAAGCTCAAGAGACGAGACGCCTCATGTCGCCTCCTTCAATTCTGCTCGGATGATCCCTACCGGCAATACGGGGAAGAAGATAAATGTTTCCAGCCCGACGATCTCAACAAGCGCGGCTAAGAAACTCTCATCCAAGCGGTTGTCCACAACTACCACAGGAGGAGTTTATCAAGGCACCCGCTCTAAGACGAAATCTTCAACATCTGGGGATTCGTCGTCTACATCCCTAGGGGTAGCCGAAGCTGGGGGTAGCACTCTCCGGAACATCCACGATAATCCGGTTTCCAAGAAGATCAACCAGGGGATATAGTTCCCCCCCAGATACAACAGAACCAGACGCCCCTGGAAACATCCATGGGTGCCAAGATGAAGCAACCTCCTATGTACGGGGGTGCACTTCCTCCGAATCCAAACCGGAGGAGAACATTCCTACATATCCCGACGACTTTTCCATTCGGAGGTATGATTCGGAGAGCACATCCTCCACAGTTCCTTCCATTGTTTCCCGTATGAGAACAGTATTTATGACTGAGAATGACCAGGACGGTCCCAGCGACTGACAGTGCCTCGACACTCTTAAGGCCGTACTTTATACCTTGGTCAAATCAGTAGACGAGATTAAGGCAGCCCTACCGACTCTCCAAGGAAGCATGCCTGGCCAAACATGTTTGGGTTCCACCGTCAATGCGGACTCAAACACAACTACACCAACCCCGGGTGACAATCCACCCGGGATGTCGGCTCCCACTGCTGCAGACGAGGCTAGAGAGGCAAGAAGAGAGCTCCAGGAGCTTCGTGCAATGTTTCACGCCCGAGAAACTCTCAGGATCTCAGGATACGACAGCCGTATCCCGCTGCATGGAGAGATGTCCCCTTCCCTCCTCGATACAAGCCATTCAACATCAACCCTTATGACGGGAAGACATCTGCAAGCCGATACGTGACCTACTTTGAGGTCACAACAGATCATCTGCCGCATGACGACGCCATCCTTACACGATTGTTCATCGGGGCA
>JANAVB010043219.1:5069979-5092479 GCA_029216955.1 Iris pallida
TTAGGCTATGTGTACATGTACTGTCATCCAGCCATCTGTATCCGGCCATAACGTCCAAAATATCAGAGGGTACCTGTAAATATATCTCGCCATAGTTCCATCCGGAGACTATGGTTTACCTGTTTGGCAGTGATTATCCTTCCCCAAGATTCAAATCATATGAATTATCAAATAATTCAAATCATATGAATCCAAATCCAATCATATGTCAAATAATTTAAATCATATGAATCCAAATCCAAATCAAACTCAACATAATAACTTTAATATAATATTTTATATTTTTCAAAACAATTTAAATCATATAATAGATAAATCTTCAAATCAAATAACATTTTAAATCTAGATTAGACAAATCGTAATGCCACAATTAGTCATCGTAAGTATTTTAAACAATATTAAAATTATCAACATAATTTAAAGTATAGTTGATAACCATCATGATAATTTAAATAAATTCAAATATAATCAAATAGCTGATTATCATATCAAAATAAAACTCGATGTCATCAATTATTATAAAATATACTTTTATAAATCCAAATCTTTATTTAAAAATAAATGGACAAAATCCTTTTATCGCTCAATCTTTTTTTAAACCAATTTTTAGAAGACCAAAAATAGTAACAACATATCTTATATTTCAAATAACAAAATTCGGGAACAATTTTTTTGGAAATATTATTTCAAACCATTAATTTAAAACTAGTTTTTGATAACAAAAATAATCATAAAATATCTTTTACAAAATTTCGACAAAAAATACTTTTAAAGAAAATAATTAAAATATATAGAAATAATTTTAAAAAATTCGGGAAGGGGAGTTACAGCCGGGTCCATCAGGATGGGGTGGTGCAACAATAGCCACCCGAACATATATGTGTAAGGCATCTCGGTACGAGAAAAGGTGTCCTGAGTGCTAGCATCATTCACCATACTGTTTACAAAAGAACGCAAGCCTACGTTCAGTCGGCAAGTCATCCGCCGAAAGGATATCTATCTAGTATCCGAATACTAGACGCACAGCCGCGAATAGTACGCCTCTGAGGAATCAATGGCGTTGGCTCCAGGAACCATGAACCACCGTATCCACAAAGTGAGGAAACATGCTAAAAGATCTTCTCGAGACATGGGTTGATAGCCTTGCCTCAGGTAGCTCTCAATAGTAGCACCAGCAGTAAAAGAGTGCCAATCTTCGCTCAGTATGTCGTTGAAGTTTTTGGTTTTCTCAATCAACTTCTCGACTGTGTTGCGGTCAAGTGGCTTGAAGAAGCAGGGTTCACAAGCCTGACTCTCATTGATCTTGTCCTCTTAAATATGGCCCATAAACAAGTATGGCAGCTATTTGGTCATTTAGCATGTTCCTCTTGTGGCACTCTGATAGTAGAGGGTACCGATCATGAAGTGGCACAGAAGTTCTTCAAAGATGGCCACCATTTGCAAGTTCTCTTTGGATAGGGCATCCAACTCTTCATTTGTTGGCACGTACACTTTGTACGAATTGTCACCCATTGGCAGATGAGAGAGATATTGCATCTCGTAGAGCACAAAATCGATCTCTCCATAGGGAGTCATAAAGGTGCCAGTTCTGTCATTGTACCATTCCACTAAAGCCAAGAATAGATTGGGATTGGGACGGATACCGTAAGCAGTGGTCTAGATTGGGTCGTAGAGTTCCATTTCCAGAAGCTTGTCTTTAAACTGGTCCAGAGCCCAGACTACCACACTATTCCAGCGCTTCATCTCCGGATTCATCACGCCTGATAATCTCATGGTTTGATTTGGATATTTTCCCTCAGCTTAGCAAATATATTGGCAAAAAAGGGTATTCTGACAGGAATCAATAGGGATGAATCCTCGGGAGACACGCAGCTCAGCTTCAAATCTCTCAGGTGGGAGCTGAATCTTTCTAAATGACTATAGAACATATCTTTATTCTTGGGCCTAATTTGTGGCATATCTTACCAACCCTGGCATGTTGGATTGGAGTCAAGTCCCAGGCCATCCGTCAAGGAGATGGGCATATCGAGAAAGAGACAAATGTCTCGATATCTCTGTAAGATACATTAATATGTTGCCACTTTGATAAACCATGTCCTCCCGCTTGGATTTGGGATAAGCTGTTTTATTAATAGCGTATTCAAACAAGAAAGTTGGTTTCTTGTAAGAAAGTTGGTCTAAGCTTATGAGAGGTTCTTTGTTCATCAAACATAGTAAGGTTCTATCTTCCTGAGATGCTCGCATTGCCCTTCTGGATTTAGGAATATCATACTGAGGATATGGAACATGAGATAAATCTTCCTGGTACTCCGATACTCAAAAATTTGAAGCCAGTCTCTCAGCATCGGGGTCTTCTCTGATGTCAACTGCAAAAAAAGAAGCAAGGTTTAGAAACATCAAATTTGCAATCCATGCACAAAAATATTCAATTTGCGTAAACAAACACAAATTGTGCGAGCACAATGGCTCTTGGGTGGCGCATGGTCAAAAGTTAATGCCTTATGACAAAATTATTTTGTTACTTTGGTCTAAGATATGACAATCCTTTAAAATGTTGTACCTAGACAACTGTTTAAAGCATTGCACATCAAAACTTGTGCGAGTACATGTTTTGCGCGAGATCAGATTGCTCAAGATTTAGATGGTGCTAGATCATAGGTTACGTAAAAGCTACTCGGTGCAAGTATGTTTCTGCGCGAGTTCGTTTTTTTTTGCACACAACAGAATTTATAAAGACAAAGAGTGTGTGTTAGGGCACGGCCAGCACTCTAAAAAGAGGAGGCGCGGATTATGAAGTGTGTAGATCAACCAGAGCTCTAAAAAAATGGTCGACGCAGGCACAAGGCACTGCCCTCGAATGGCGCCTTAAGATTGGTCGTCTTTCCGGTGATCACCTTCGAGCGACGGGTTCGCCCGCTCAACTCTCGTCGATGGCGGCGCATACTGCAGCACTCTCTATGGTGCGACACGTGATGAAGCCTCAGCGATCCCCTTGCCCCTTGTCAGTCGCAAATTTTTGGGTGCCATAGAAGACGATCAGAGAAGCTCTTTGGATCCGAAGGAAGGCGACAAAGAGTTAGAAGAAAGAAAACTTTTCTGTAAAAAGTAAAGTTTCTCTCTCATAAAACGGCAATTTATAGCCTGCGGCCACTTTGTGACCGTTGTGCAACCCACGCGCAAAACTCGGGTCAGTTACAATAGTACCTAGCACCGGTTAGACAAATCGCTTCTAATTCAAAGTATTTCAAATTTTGAAAATTTTCAAATTTGAAAACTTTGAAGGGGGTCTTGTCGGAGCTCAGAAATGCAATGGTGCAAGTCATAAAAAGGCGCCAACACTAAAATGGCGCTAGTAATTAGGGTGCACAAAGCTTAGGTGGTGCCAACATCAGGGTGTGCGAGCTCTACGTGGCAAGCTTCCTCGAGAAGCTATTACATAAGTCATAATTACTGACAGCACGTTAGTCAAAGGAAATCCCTTCGAATCCCAAGCAACGCGGCGCTCGAGGAGATTGTGTCAGCATGGAAATTAATGCTTACAGCTAGCTCACGCTAGTTGTCGTTTGGCACGAGATAATTAATTACCACAACACTGAAGACTGAATAAAGAGCGCTAGCTATCAAATTGCGTCTGGCGCCATCTAGCAAGCTGGCGCTACCTAATCAATTTTTATTCAGAAGTTAGATGACATGGCACGCATGCCACTAATCTCGAAGAACTTGTCCACTATACTGTCCACGACCACGTGCATCTCTCTCACAGAATGACATGCGTCTCTTGCAGTTCAAGTAACCGTTCGCACAATTGGATGGATGGCGCGCAAAACGTAGTACACGCCACTCAGAATAATTGCTTGACAGTTATTTCAGAACTCTATAAATAGAGTTTTAAATCAGTTCAAAAGCATCACTTATGATCATAATCTCCTGACAAAGTGATGCAACATTCTCCAAAGGCTCGTGTCTTCGATATCACATCGTCCAAGGGATAAAGTGAACGTCTTCTGATCAGATTCCTACAGTTGTACTTCTCCAAAAATTATTGTATACTTTGTACTTTTCTTTCTTCTTAGTTTGTGAATCAAACTTTTATTTTTGCAAACAGCCACCTCCTCTGCCTCATGTTCAATTCCTTATGGGTGAACACGTACTTCAAGCTCTTGTGATCCGTGAAGATCTCAACTCGCTCTCCGTATAGGTAGTGCTTTTATAGCTTCAAAGCAAAAATAATAGCTGCTAACTCCAGATCATGGGTAGGGTAGTTCTTTTTATGAGGACATAACTGTCTGAATGCATAGGCAATCACCTTCCCGTGCTGTTGAAGAACGCAACCCAAGTCCTTCCTAGAAATATTATTGTAAATTGTGAAACCACCAGTCCCAGATGGCAACGTCAAGATAGGAGCTATGGTCAACCTCTTGTTCAACTCATCAAAGGCAGCCTGACACTCCTCGGTACAGACAAAATCCATGTCTTTTCTGGTGAGTCTAGTCATCGGCTCTGCAATCCGAAAGAAGTCTTGGACGAACTTCTGATAGTAGCCTGCCAGACCCAGAAAGCTTCGAATCTCGACGACTGAGCTCGGTGTGGACCAAGACTCCACTTCTGAAATCTTCTTCGGGTCCACTGAGATCCCATGCTCGATCACAACATGACCCAACAAATCTACCTGCTTCAGAAAGAACTCGCACTTGGACAGCTTCCCATAGAGTTGCTCCCTTCTCAGAGTCTCTAGCACAATTCGCAGATGCTCCTTATGTTCCTCCGGCATCTTCGAGTATATCAAGATGTCATTTATAAAGACTACCAGAAACTTGTCAAGGTACTGATGGAATATCTTGTTCATCAAGTTCATGAATACCGCTGGAGCGTTGGTCAACCCAAATGGCATAACAGTGAACTCGTACTGAGTCCAAAAAGCTGTCTTTGGAATGTCTTCCCACTTTACCTTCAGCTGATGATAACTGGACCTCAAGTCTATTTTCAAAAATACCTTTGTGCCGCTCAACTAATCGAACAAGTCATCAATCCTCGACAACGGATACTTATTCTTGATAGTGAGGTTGTTGAGCGCTCTATAGTCAACACACATACGTACCGTCCTATCCTTCTTTGGTACATACAGAACAAGTGTGCCCCAAGGTGAAGAACTGGATCTGATGAAACCATTGTTCTGCATCTCTCGACTTGCTTCTTCAGCTCCACCAACTCGCTGTTGTTGACCCCATAGACGTGCTGCGAGATAGGCTCAGTACCCTACACCAAGTCTATAGAGAACTCAACATCTCTGTCTGGCGGCATCCCAGGCAACTTCTCAGGAAAAACATCCAAGAACCTTGCTATCAATGGATGTGGCAATTCCTACCCCGCTAATAAGGCTCCACAGAAACCATCTATCGGCTCAGCTGCTCCCCTGGCAAACTCAAACTCTGGCTCTCCCAGCGGTCTAAACAAAACTCTGCCTCCTCTATAATTTATACTAGCATGGTTCCTGCTCAACTAATCTATACCGAATACCATATCGTTGCTCGAAAGTGGCATTACGAGCAAATACGCACTCAAATACTGACCTCACAGTATAACTCTCTGTCCCTTGTAAATATTATTGACCAGGATAATACCTCTCCCGGTCATAATCTTGCAAGTCCTACCAAAAAATTCAACAATAATATTGTATCTAAAAGCAAAAGAGACAGATACAAAATTTTGCGTAGCACTAAAGACAAATAAAGCTAATACAGGAAAATAATTAAGAAGAACAGAACCTGCCACCACATCTGCCACAGGCTCAGCCTCCTCGATTATCAGAGTGAACGCACTGCCCTTGGGTACTCCCCTCTGATGCTGGATAAAATGCTGCTGCTGGGTCTGAAGTGGCGGACCCCTCTGCTGAACTGCAGATCCCGCCAGAACTCTAGCAGGAGATGCTCTGTCCTAACCTCTCCAAGCTGCACAAACATGACATTCCTTCAGCTGGTGGTCGGACGCTCTATAGTACATGTAAAACCCGTTCTAAAAAATAGCAAACCCAAACCAACACTCACGTTCACCTGTTTAACCCCTCACATCTCTCCTGCACGTTCTCAACTGCTCCTTAATTCACTCACTACCACTTCTCACCACCACCATCTTTCCTTTCTTTTCCCCTATTTCCCTCTACCACACTAATACATACAACCAGCACCCTCTTTCTCTCTAACATTCTTTAAGTAAAAGAGAAGGAGCACACACAATACCCTCCTCATCTATCCTCTCCTTTCCTCTCCTCAAAACCTACACATGAGCCCTCTATGCGACGACCCCCAATTCTGTGCCCTCCTCCGACTGCCCTCCATGCCGGTCGCCCATCCGTGCCCGTGTGCCGCCCCATCTGACCGTGCCCTCTACCTCCCGTGCCCGGCCGACCTTCCTGCGGCCTCCGCCTGCCGTTCGACCCCCCAGCGGCCTTCGTCCGCCGTTCGACCTCCCGTTCGGCCCGTGCCATGCGTCCGTGCCGGTGCCAGTACGCCGTCCTCCGACGCCGCCCAGCTCTCTCGGTCGACCCCGCGGGTCCCCGACCCACTGTCCTGCCGACCTAATGCGGCTGCGCCGCCTCTCAAGTGAGCCCCCCCTCCGCAGACTTGTCCGTCGGCTGCCCAGTCCGTGTGCCACTCTTCCAGCGGCCGATCCGCTGTTCCCGTGCACCGCGGCCCTATGACAGCGCTGCCCGCTGTCCACCGCTGTTCCGAGCGTCGATTCGCGGTCCGAACGTTGTTTCGGTTTTCCCGAGTTTATCCTACGACTCCCCGCCAACGAATTTTGGTAATTTCCTGTTAATCACAGTAGTTCGTCCCTCCTAGTCGATGATGACGTGGTCCCGACCCCATTACGGGGATCGACTTTTTGTTAATTGTTGCGTTAGGGGATACGACGCTGGATCCCCCCTAGGACTTGGTTCTGTGGGTTATAGTATATTCTTTGGGTTGTTTTATTCTTTTGTTAGTTATTTGCTGTAGACTGATTACTCTGGAGTTGGTTATAATTATATTTTTTTGTAGCTTATATTCATTTTTGGGTTGGACTTTGTGTTGTCTCCCTGGTTTGGGATAGACTTTTGGGTGTGGTTCGGTACCGCCTGTGTGGCTAGGTCGTCCTAGTTACAAAGGAGGTGTTGCCCAAATTTTCGGTAAAATATTTCAAAATAATAGCATTTAAATTAAGTTCAGTAATTTGGTAATTTAAAACCTATTTCAAAACCCTGGTCTTTGAAACAGTTTATTAAAATTATTTCATTGGTTTTCAGATTGGTTTAAGTGTTGGATTTTGTGAGTTTTTGTATCCCCTTAGGCGACGACCGTATCGGTCGGATGAGCCTCGGTAAAATGCAACCACTACAGGACCTTCCTGTACGTTGAGGTGTTAGCCAGCAACATGAGATTGCATGACCAAGCCTGAGACGTCCCCCATTTTCTATAATTTTTATTTAAATTATATTTTATTTTTAGAACTTGTTACTGGCTTTTAGTACCTTGGGTGCAGGGCCTCGGCCTTCTGTTTGGACCGTTTCACGGCACTCAGAGCTCGACTCAGTTTATTTAAGTTAATTTATTTAATAAGTTGTAAGGGCATAAGCCCAATTTTTATATTTATTTATGTGGCCATGTATTTGTGTAGCTCAGTTTTTTCATTTTTTCTGGTTTGTGTAGTGTAGATTTTTGGTTATTTTTCTGGATTATTGTTTGCATCGCTAGACGCATAATTAAATTTGATATTAATTATTTTTACAAAAAATTAATAAGATTTTTCTCATATTAAGTTAATGAATAAAGATTTCTAATAATTTAACAACTTCATGTTTTCTCACTTATAGACCACTTAGTTATATATTATAAAAATATAAAGTTTTGTTAAATAACCAGAAAATGTGATTTTCCCCAATTAATCAGTAAATTGGTTCACTTCGTTAATTGATAACGATTGTAGCTCGCGACGATAGACGAATTTTGGTAGTTTAATTAAATAACTTAAAACTTGACTAGGATCTCCTTCTAGAAATTGCAACTAACACACCTAGAAATGGTTTCCTCTATGGTTCTAAGTCAGGGTTCTCAACTGTAGGATTTTGAGGACGTATTTGACTTCCTCCCCGGTACTGACATCCTGTTCCAGTCATTAAACAAAGGCAAGTTACGGTTATATTATCTTGCATTTTAATTAGTAATTGTTACCCTGCATGCTTAAACCACATTGCTACACGGAACCCTCTCCTAGGGTTCAAATATTGATTGTGGGGATATTGGGGGAGTAGTGTAGCGTTTATGACAATACCCTTATATTGCATTATTGTGCGAGCTTACCTCTCTTAAACACGGGGATAAGCCGTATCGCATCGCCAGGATGCTATTGTACAACCCAAGCCGGTCATAGACTTTACCTATTCAAATCACATTATTTCAAATACTAAATTGTTGAAAATTGCTGAAAAATATTGTTCAAGTATTTTAACTGTTTAAAATTGCATCTTTCTATTATTATTTAAAATGTTAGATATGTAGTCGTACATGCTCTCTCCTGACTGGAGACCCAATATTTTTAGGTGACAGCGACGAAAAGAAGCTGCCTTATTGCACTTTCTACGGGACAGACTTGGGTCCCGCAGAGGCTGAACCAGGAACCCCAGAACCTTAGAATGTTGGCATAGTATTTTCCTTTTATTTTCTTTTCAAAAAACAGTTGTAACAATTAAATATTGTTAATGTTTGTCTTTCCCAGACTCTTTTCCAATTCAATAAAATGTTTTTTTATTTCCATTAGATTTCTGCATGTTGTGTTTCACTGCTTGATACAGCTTACTGCCGCCGTTTCACAACGGTACAGGCTGGGCATGATCCGACTAGACCCATTACTTTAGGATCGGGTCGTGACATATTTTTAGTGGTGGCCCATGCAGGTTCAGTTCTGTAAATTGGTCTAGTCAACTTAGTCTAGACCAGCGTGCAGTCCTGTAACTTGTCCTAGGTCTAGATGAGACTTTAGGAAAACAGACTCTAGAAACAACTAGAACACTTAGATTATATTCACCTTGTTACACCATATGACCGAAATTATATATTTAAAAATCTATTTTTGCTTGCTTATAGTTCATAGGTTACCTTGCTTATGTTTGTACCTAAACCTTTCAGATCATGACTTATGTTCCAAAGCTATTCCCTTGTTAGCTTTGCTAAACCATTTCAACTTGACTTCCTTAAACCAATAAGGCTAACTTTAGCCCAACTTACCTAGCAAATTCTTAAACTTTCCTTGGTTTATAAATCTTTTTTTTTCCTTTTCTCAAAATAATTTTGGTAAATGTCAGTATTCTCTAAGTGATTTGTCGAGAATATTCTCATGACTCCTTCTACTCAACTCGAAGCTGTGATGCTTCTATCATGTCTTGTGTCCAACTCATTTAGTCAGAATTAAGTTGATCCATTCTTTAAGTTTAATCTTTAAAAAAGAAATATAGGAGAGCAAATACTCCTCTGGACTTCAAACCAACCGCTTGATCTCAAGAGCTACTGGAACACATAATTATCCTAATAAATTTTCTTGATTCTAGAAGAACAGACATCTACATCTTTTCCTATCATGATTAGAACTTTAGAACTCATTTGAATTTTTCGAAAGCTCCTTTGAAATTCTCGTGGATAAAGTTGAGAAAATATTCAGTGACCTAATATGGCTTCGCACATTTGCGTTGTAGTCATTTGTCTGAATTATGGAAACTGCGAGTTTACTGCAGCTAGTTACGCACTGGCGAGGCATAGGCTCTAAGTTGAAGTAATTTCAGGTGTTCATAGTTTTTCAAATATTATTGAGACTATGTCCTAAATGCATCAGATTTGCCCTTACGTTGCTCAGCCATGAAATGGATAAAGTTGATAGACTACTCGAAAATCTATTATTATTCAAGTTCTGGAGCCAAAAATTCACTGCAGTCAGGTGCACTCTGGCAAGGCATGAATTAGAGGCAAAATGAATTCGGATATGTATGGTTCCGGGTACTATTGAGGCTATATCCCTATTATAAATATATCATGTTTGGTCTCTTATCACCATTGATAACTTTACAAGAATTATCTTGATTCGTTTAAATTTTGGATTATTTGGAATCTTAGCGACTAGTTTAAATTTTCAAAAATCATTTCTATAGGATTCATATGAGAATTCCACTTGATTTTCTAGGACTATTTTCCAACACTTCAGTACCATCAAATTATTCTGACTTTTGCCGATTAGAGAATTTGTATTTCTACCGGTTGTCTCCATTTTCAGAAATCTCTTATCACAGCCTGAAAGAATAGATTTCCTATAAAATTCTACTTGATTTTTTCTAGAACTTATAAGGACCATATCAATCTCTATTGACTCAATCTCTTTCCTGGTTCAACTTTAGTACGTTGATTATATTTTGTTACATATTTTGGAAGTTATAGATAGTTGTGGATAGCACTATATATTAAATAGTTGATATACATCTTGTAGATGACAATATGTTTATAGCTGATAGCTATATGCGGAAGAAACATAGATTGTTACCTATCTCATTTCTAGTAAAGGCATTTTTGGGATCAATATTAGTTAGCTAAAGGATAGGAAATGTAGAAGAATTCCTTGAGAAAGCTAGTCTTGAGAGAGTGGTATATCTTAACTTGTGACTTATTCGGGTTAGAACCGTTGGTAGTGCTCACTAGTGCCTAAACCTCATTCAAACAAATGAAGGTATTTGGTAATTTTGAATTTTATGATTAAAGGAAGAGTTATGGAAGATAGAGGAAGACGTAGATAGAGTTAGCAAGAAAAGTCTAGAATTTAGTAAGATTCCCCCATGGAGGAAGTGAATTTAGATAATATATAAACATGAGAACATGGTGATCAAGTAAAGGAACACTTGACGAGGATTAAACTTTTACTACTATACCTAGAAGGGACGAAGGAGTATCACAAGCAAGGGAATGATAGATTCTAGAGAATGAATAAGTAGTGAGAAATTGAGATAAGACCATTGGCATACAATGTTGAAAAGGAGCAATTGGGTTTGTAATTTCTACCAAACATTGGAGACTCATATTAGTTATGGTAAGAATGATTGAGATTTTGTGATATTTTGCTAATGTGTTTGGATGAGAACGATTGTTATGTGCATGGTTAAAGATTAAAATTTGATTAGTGATTATATTGGTCTATTGATTTCAAGAATTGAAAATTCTTGAATATGGATCATAGGTCAACTTTAAAGAATTTTCTAAGGATTTCTTATGATAAGTGAAGATTGTGACTTTTGATGTAGTCTGTTTTAGAAGAATGGCTGACAATAGAAAATTGATGTCTGTAAAATGATTTGATCGAGAGAAATACTTAAAATTTGAAATACATTTGGCATACGAGTTTCATACAACGATGAATTGAAGTTTGATTTAGATGATTTATGAATCCAAATAGATTTAGTTTTAATACCTTGGCAGCTGCCTTAGTTTTCTGTAGATCATGAGACTTCAGCTAGTTTAGCGAGTTAGAGATTGATTTTTGTAAGTGTATTAATAAGATTTTATCTTGTAAGTTATTTTTCCTGCACATCCTATCTTCTGACCGTTGAAATAGTAATACGATATTCTTCTATCCCCTTTGATCATCACTCAGTCCTCAAAAAAAATATCTTGTCTGATTACATTTCTATCATAGCTATATCATTCTAAATCACCCTCGATATCCTACTATCATACAACTTGTTAATTTTTTCTGAGTCACAAACCCTTATACCCCCTTCCAATTTGATTTGGAATTTTTTTAGTCCCTCATCTCAAAGTTTCCATTATTTAATGCCTTCTCAATAAACTGTTGACATTCGTTTCTTTCTTGCCTTTTCTGTTTCACAAGACCTCATTTGATTTGTTTCCCTATTTCATGATCATTTGATTATATTTTAAATCATACTTATATTTTACTTGTGCCTAAAATGATTTTGATCACAACAATACTCTAACTCTATCTCAGATCATATCTAGATAATTTTGATCGTGCCTATATTTTTTATTGTACCTAGCGATCATGCCTAGAATCCGAACGTGCTTGATGATTTAAATTTTAGTCAATGTTAAGTGATTTTGATTGTACCATAGGCCCTTACTTTTGAAATTTCGAGGACAAAATTTTCTAAGGAGGGAAGGTTGTAAAACCCATTCTAAAAAAAATCGCAAACCAAAACCAACACTCACGTTCACCTGTTTAACCCCTCACATCTCTTCTACACGTTCTCAACTGCTCCTTAATTCACTCACTACCACTTCTCACCACCACCATCTTTCCTTTCTTTTCCCCTATTTCCTTCTACCACACTAATACATACCACCAGCACCCTCTTTCTCTCTAACATTCTTTAAGTAAAAGAGAAGGAGCACACACAACACCCTTCTCATCTATCCTCTCCTTTCCTCTCCTCAAAACCTACTCTTGAGCCCTCTCTGTGACGACCCCTGACTTCGCGCCCTCCTCCGACTGCCCTCCACGTCGGCCGCCCATCCATGCCCGTGCGCCACCCCATCCGACCGTGCCCTCTGCCTCCCATACCCGACTGACCTTCCTACGGCCTTCGACCGCCGCTCGACCCCCCAGCGGCCTTCGCCCGCCGCTCGACCTCCCGTTCGGCCCGCGCCGTGTGTCCGCGCCGGTGCCCGTACGCCGCCCTCCGATGCCGCCCCGCCCTCTCGGCCAACCCCGTGGGTCCCCGGCCCGCTATCCCGCCGACCTGACGTGGCTGTGCCGCCTCTCAAGTGAGCCCCATCCCCCCCCCGCAGACCTGTTCGCCGGCTTCCCAGTCCGTGCGCCACTCTTCCAGCGGCCGATCCGTTGTTCCCGTGCCCCGCGACCCCGCGACAGCGCTGCCTGCTGTCCATCGGTGTTCCGAGTGCCGATCCGCGGTCCGAACGTTGTTTCGATTTTCTCGAGTTTATCTCGCGGCTGCCCGCCAATGGATTTCGGTAATTTCCTGTTAATCACAGTAGTTCGTCCCTCTCAGTCGATGATGACGCGGTCCTGACCCCGTTACGGGGATCGACTTTTTGTTAATTGTTACGTTAGGGGATACGATGCTGGATCCCCCCTGGGACTTCGTTCTGTGGGTTATAGTATATTCTTTGGGTTGTTTTTTTCTTTTGTTAGTTATTTGCTGTAGACTGATTACTCTGGAGTTGGTTATAATTATATTTTTTTGTGGCTTATATTTATTTTTGGGTTGGACTTTGTGTTGTCTCCCTGGTTTGGGATAGACTTTTGGGTGTGGTTCGGTACCGCCTGTGTGGCTAGGTCGTCCTAGTTACAAATGAGGTGTTGTCCAAATTTTCGGTAAAATATTTCAAAATAATAGCATTTAAATTAAGTTCAGTAATTTGTAACTCAAAACCTATTTCAAAACCCTGGTCCTTGAAACGTTTTATTAAAATTATTTCATTGGTTTTCAGATGGATTTAAGTGTTGGATTTTGTGAGTTTTTGTATCACCTTAGGCGACGACCGTATCTTCGGATGAGCCTCGGTGAAACGCAACCGCTACAGGACCTTCCTGTACGTTGAGGCGTTAGCCAGCAACGTAAGATTGCATGACCAAGCCTGAGACGTCCCCGATTTTCTATAATTTATATTTAAATTATATTTTATTTTTAGAAATTGTTACTGGCTTAGTATCTTGGGTGCAGGGCCTCGGCCTTCTGTTTGGACCGCTTCACGGCACTCAGTGCTCGCCTCAGTTTATTTAAGTTAATTTATTTAATAAGTTGTAAGGGCATAAGCCCAGTTTTTATATTTATTTCTGTGGCCATGTATTTGTGTAGGTTAGGTTTTTCGTTTTTTCTGGTTTGTGTAGTGTAGATTTTTGGTTATTTTTTTGGATTATTGTTTGCATCGCAAGACGCATAATTAAATTTGATATTAATTATTTTGTACAAAAATTAATAAGATTTTCTCATATTAAGTTAATGAATAAAGATTCCTAATAATTTAACAACTTCATGTTTTCTCACTTAAAGACCACTTAGTTTTATATATATTATAAAAATACAAAGTTTTGCTACATAACCGAAAAATGTAATTTTCCCCAATTAATCAGTAAATAGGTTCACTCCATTAATTGATAACGATTGTAGCTCGCGATGATAGACGGATTTTGGTAGTTTAATTAAATAACTTAAAACTTGACTAGAATCTCCTTCTAGAAATTGCAACTAGCACACCTAGAAATGGTTTCCTCTATGGTTCTAAGTCAAGGTTCTCAACTGTAGGGTTTCGAGGACGTATTTGACTTCCTCCTCGGTACTGACATCTTGTTCTAGTCATTAAACAAAGGCAAGTTACGGTTATATTATCTTACATTTTAATTAGTAATTGTTACCCTGTATGCTTAAACCACATTGCTACACGGAACCCTCTCCTAGGGTTCAAATATTGATTGTGGGGATATTGGAGGAGTGGTGTAGCGTTTATGACCAATACCCTCATATTGCATTATTGTGCGAGCTTACCTCTCTTACACACGGGGATAAGCCGTATCGTCATAGACTTTACCTATTCAAATCACATTGTTTCAAATACTGAATTGCAGAAAATTGCTGAAAAATATTGTTCAAGTATTTCAACTGTTTAAAATTGCATCTTTCTATTATTATTTAAAATGTTAGATATGTAGTCGTACATGCTCCCTCCTGACTGGAGACCCAACATTTTTAGGTGACAGCGACGAAGAGGAGCTGCCTTATTGGACTTTCTACGGGACAGACTTGGGTCCCGCAGAGGCTGAACCAGGAACCCCAGAACCTTAGAATGTTGGCATAGCATTTTTCTTTTATTTTCTTTTCATAAAACAGTTGTAACAATTAAATATTGTCAATGTTTGTCTTTCCCAGACTCTTTTCCAATTCAATAAAAAAAATTTATTTACGTTAGATTTTAGCATTTTGTGTTTCACTGCTTGATACAGCTTACTGCCGTCGTCTCACAACGTTGCAGGCTGGGCATGATCAAACTAGACCCATTACTTTGGGATCGGGTCGTGACAGTACAGGCAAGCGCCCAACCCCTTCCTATAAACCTCTCAATTATACCTCAGCATCCCAAAGAAAGTGTAAACGCCCTAATTTTTTTAATATTTTCTTTTAAATTTTTACAGTATTTTAAAATTTTAGGACTTTTAATGTGTCACGACCCGCACCCAGTGTTAGGGCACGAGACGTGGGTACGTCCAGCCTACGTCGCATTGTCGGCGGTAGAACGCTGTTCTAGGTCAAAAATCTAACACAGTCTAGGAAATACTCCGAATGGAGAATGATATATAAATGGTACTACTCAATCACAATAACTAAGATAAAATGGAAGATAGATAATCACAGTAGAGAGTTATAATATGAATATAAATCCCGGTGTAAACCACACCATACAAGTCTCAATACATCACAAAGTCTCATAACTAAAAGGTAATATCAATCTAATCTAACTCATGGCAAGTCCTCAGCGACTACTGGATCCTGCTGAGGGTCCAAGTCACCTGTGTCAACTAGGCCTGCTCCATAGTAAGTGTCGCAGCAATCCTCATCATCTGTAATATTTCAACAGGTCCAGTTAGGATAGGAACGAATACACATCTCTCACACAGTTCATAACATGAAAGAAAATATGAAACAAGCTATAGAATAATATACATGAACTGCTGTTAAGGAAATGAAACTGTAAAAGAGAGAACATGATATATAAAAATAAATATACAGGATATAATAAGAGAACTGAACTAGCTACATGATGTAGAGCACAATCTGGTTATGTAAACTGGCTTAGGTTATATATGACTTAAATCTAGTTTGGAGTTATACATGAAAAGGGTGTAGATCACATAACTAAATAAAATACTCCCCCTGCCCCAATAGTACACAAGGATCTGTCCAGGTTATGTTATTGTACATGAAAGTAGTGCGTCACATGGATAGCTAGTCCACATGCACACTGGGTTATACATGAAGGCGCACATGATCATGAGTGTACATGAATGTCACATGAGTATACATGAATAAGTACGAATACAATGAGTAGACGATGCACATGATAAAGTACATGAGCACAATATACTCGATGTATCCAAGGGGATAACATCGCATGAAGGGATCCATATAGTACTAATCAGTGATATATCGTGACAGCAACAAGTAAACTAGTCTATAACAAGTAAATACGTCCAAGCAAGAATGAAACGGTCAGAGAATGTACTCGCCTGACAATCTGAGCTGCTGATGAGAATGTGTGACTGTACTGGAGTGATGCAAACCTAGTTAAAACAACCACAAGTCACAACAAGGTCTAATATATCATAAGGAATGCCTACAATGCACTTCTACATGATTCTAGGTCCTTCTAGGTCAAAGTCAACCCTTGGTCAACTCTAGTCAAATCTGGTCAACTTAAGGTCAAACTAGTCCGTTTACAAATTTCCAGGTCATACACAAGTTTTCAGGTCATTCGGAGTTCGTTTGAGTCGATTTGGATCAAGTTTGACCCAAAGTTGACTTTTGTCAACTTGGTCAACTTGTCGGCCAATTCCACCAAACTAGGCTCCTAACGACGACCCTAATCTGTCCAAACACTTCCTACAGTCATATCACAAGCAATTATTACATTATCTATATTTATACATTCATCACAATTAATATATATATATATATATATATATATATATATATATATATATATATATATATATATATATATATATATATATATATATTACTATTGATTGTAATACATTATACATGGAATACTCTTGTGGTCTCATTCTATTTTGTTGGAAAGGAAACATGATTTGTGAGTGTGAACGAAGCTGGGGGTTGCTGGTTATAAGTCTCAATCTGAGAACAAAATAGAATGAGACCACAAGAGTATTCCATGTATAATATATTACAATCAATAGTAATATATATATATATATATATATATATATATATATATATATATATATATATATATTTATATATATATATATATAGGCTTATAAATATATATATATATATATATATATATATATATATATAGGTATATACCAAGTAAAAGCCAACGAAGGTCGATCTCGAATCCGGGGTAAGCTCCCAGGTCTGAAATCAAAGCCTCGACCCTCACATAACACATTTTCGAAATCAAGCATAAAGGAAATATATATATATACATAAATGCCTAAAAATGGATAGAAAATATGAATCAACCCCGAGAGTCGATTCTCACAAGTCTCAAACAATGTCCAAGGACCAAAAACTCAGAATTTATTGCCATGAAACTCAGAAATCAAAATATCACAAAATCTTCAAATTTCAAATTCAATAAAAAATTTAATTTTCACAAAATGACCCAAAACTCAAAATACTCAGAATTAACCCACGAAACTTGGCAAATAGGTCGGTCTTGACATGTGGGACATGCTCAGGTATTTCTTGGGTCGAAACCGTGTCCGTATCATGTCCAGCGAACGAGTGTCGGGAAACCCGATACGCACGTGAACCGAATCGATGCGAAACCGATTTTTCGCTCGTTTTCGATCCATCTCTCGTGAAACTTTGCGTACACCTGGGCGTACACATCCCCGACCTACTGGCAGAGTTAGCATGCGGCCAAGTGTCGTGTCCAACACACATGCAGAGCGTGTCCGCGCGTGAAGGTGCGCGCGTGCACAGCCCCGTGCACCGCGTCGTGCACGGGTGCCATCGAGTCTAGGGACTCGTGTGTGCCATCTCGTGTCATGTGTTCGTGTCCTAGGCTAGGGTATGTATAGGGCCACACGTTGGACACCCTGATTCATGTCTGTGTGTCGTGTCGTGTTCGCACGAAACGCGTTTCAGCGGTGGCTGTCCCGCGTGCGCGCGCATGTGTGCGATCAGTGCCAACGGGATTTCTCCCTCGTTTCTCGATGAAATGTTACGAAACTTTGGGAGCATGATCTCAGTCACGGCCCCCACCTACAAGTCAATTTTCACGCATCCAATTGGCCTGTGCGTCGAGGAAACACTCCTGAGCAGCAGGGCACGCGCGCGGCCTGGCGTGAAGCGCGTTCGTGTCCTGTTTGGACACGGACAAGAGTCTGATTCATGTCGAAACCTATGGGGTCATGATCCTCGTGTATGGGGCTATCAGAAAATATAAATAGATTCAACAGAAAACAAAATTTAATTCATTGTGACATTACATCAAACACCTACAAACATTAGCCGACACGTGTCCGATACGGACACCAAAAGTGTACAAAATCGGACAAAATTAATCCTACAGGTCATGGGTACCTAGATGCTCACTATTATGAAGAAAAATAGGAAAAACTATACTAGATTAGGTTTTACCTATTGAGAGTCAAGGATCTCAATACAAAGGACTCCCCGAGCGCTCCAACGGTCGAGTACCCTCAAGCAAAAGCCTCCACCACCTTGCTAGCACTGCTCCAGCAAGACCCTCTCCTTCCTACAAGCATGACAGACTTTGTTTGAGGAGAAATGGACTCCGGATGCAAAAGTTAGGAATTTGGAAGTGTAGAAAACTAGGGTTTCTTGGAGGCTACAAACTTCAATAAAAAAGGAATGGGAGTGGCTGCCTATGGCCGGCCAGGTATAAGGGGATTAGGGTTAGGTTAGGTGCTTGGGCCTGGGCTCCCTAAGTTGCTAGTAAAACCCAAATCAAAAAGGCTTTAAAAAGGCTACTAAAAATGGCTAAAAATCAATTAAATCACTCTAAAAATAACTAATTAATTCCAAATTAATTCTAATAATAATAAATCTAATTCTAATATGGCATCAAGGTTCTAGGTCATGGTTGGCTAAGTTAAACCCATCAAAACTACTCAGACAACAAGCCAAACCACATATCTTCACATGAATTCAATAGTTAAATAAAATAATCTAAAATTACAAAAATGCCCTTGAAATGAAAAGTGGGTGTGACAAGTCTACCCCCTTAAAATAATTTCGTCCTCGAAATAAAAGAAAAAACTGAATGGACGGAAAGGATAGAAAGTCATACCTCAAGACTGAAAAAGGTAAGGGTATTACTCGTGTATCTCATCCTCCCTCTCCCAGGTAGACTCACCTGGAGAGTGATGCCTCCATGCTATGCAAACTAAGGATATCGTCTGGTTCCTCTGCACCTTCTCTCGTCGATCCAGAATCTCCATAGGCTGCTCTGGATAACTGAGAGTAGGACCCACCTCAATCTCGGAATGATCCAATACATGGCTGGGATCTGCTACGTACCATCTCAGCTGTGACACGTAAAATACGTTGTGGACTCCCTCTAATGCAGGGGACAAGTTCAGCCTGTATGACACATCATCGACTCTTTCGCTGACAATGAAAGGCCCGATGAAATGCGGACTAAGCTTTCCTTCTCCACCAAAACGAATAGTAACATGCGTCGAAGATATCCTCAAGAACACCAGATCACCAACCTAGCACAAACATGGTCTCATCTTAACTATAACAACCACATGATCAACAAATATCACAAAACAAACAAGATTATAATCCTAAGTCTAAGTTGTACCTCAAACTGTAAAGGTCTCCGGTGGCTGTCGGCCCAATGTCGATGTCTGTCCTGTGCCATACGAAGTTGGTCCCTGATGAGCTTCACCTTCTCGGCTGCGTCAACAACCATCTCAGGTCCCAATAAAGCTCGCTCTCCAACGTCATCCTAAGACAAGGGTATACGACATCTACGCCCGTACAGTACCTCGAATGGTGACATCCCAATGCTGGCCTAAAAATTGTTGTTGTATGCAAACTCCACAAAGTGCAGGTGATCCTCCCAGGATCCTCCAAAATTTAGAACACAGGTTCGCAACGTGTCCTCGAGAGTCTGAATAGTCCTCTCTGACTGTCCGTCCGTTTGAGGGTGGTATGCAGTACTGAATTTGAGCTGAGTTCCCAAACTAGTCTGCAGACTCCGCCAAAAATAGAAAGTAAAGCGACTATCATGATCCGAGACGATGCTCACCGGAACTTCGTGTATCCTGATAATCTACCGTATATACATCTTCGCTAGCTTCTCAGTAGATGCACCCACTTTAAATGGCAAAAAGTGGGCCGATTTGGTCAACATGTCCACGATGACCCAAATCGCGTCTTTCCTCCTGGTGAATGCGGAAATCCAGAAATGAAATCCATCGTGATGTGCTCCTACTTCCACTCCGGAATGGACAATGGCTGCAACACTCCTCCTGGCCTCTGCCTCTCTGCCTTAACCTGTTGACAAACTAGACACCTGGCTTCGAAGCGTGCTACTTCCCGCTTTGTCCCATACCACCATACATGTTCTTTTAAATCTCTATACATCTTGTTGGCAACTGGATGCATAGAATACTGAGAGCGATGAGCCTCCTACATGACCTGCTCCCAAAGCTCTCCGCTGGGCACACACAGTCTGGAACCATGCCTCAATGTGCCGTCCTCTGCAATGATAAACTCTTCATCCACCAATCCTGCTTGAGCCTGCTCTCGGATACACCGTAGAGTGACATCATCGAACTGAGCTGACTTGATCCTCTCCATCAAGTCTGACTGAATCTGAAGGCCCTATATCTGTGTCTGAACTCCTAGTACGATCACCTCGATCCCCAAGCTCTCTAAATCTACTAATAGGTGACGATCCATCGTCAAACACATAGCTATCGGGTACCTACTCAAGGCAATCGGCAACCACGTTGGCCTTTTCTGGATGGTACTACAATAAAATGTCGAAGTCCTTCATCAACTCCAACTATCTGCGCTGCCTCATATTGAGCTCTTTCTGTGTAAACTCATACTTCAAGCTCTTGTGTTCTGTGAAGATCTCCACACGCTCTCCGTATAGATAGTGCTTCCATAATTTAAGACCAAAGATAACTGCCGCCAACTCCAAATCATGGGTAGGATAGTTCTTCTCATACGTACGCAACTGTCTGGATGTATATGCAATCATCTTCCAATGCTGCTGTAAGACACAACCGAAACCCTTCCCTGAGGCATCACTGTAGATAGTGAACCCGCCTGATCCTGATGGCAATGTCAAAATCGGGGCTGTCGTCAGTCGCTTCTTTAACTCATCAAAAGCGAGCTGACACTCCTCTGACCAGATAAACTCTACGTCCTTCCGGGTCAGCCTAGACAATGGCTCTGCAATCTGGGAGAAATCCTGAACAAACCTCCTGTAGTATCCTGCCAATCCCAGAAAACTCCTGATCTCTGCAATTGAACTCGGTGCTGTCCATGCCTCGACTGTTCTGATCTTTTTCAGGTCGACTGAGATCCTATCTCCAATCACAACATGACCTAGGAAATTAACTCGATCTAAGAAGAACTCACACTTCGAGAGCTTGTCGTAAAGCTGCTCCTTCCTGAGAGTCTCTAGAACCACTCTCAAATGCTCATCATGCTCCTCTATGGTCTTCGAATACACCAAGATGTCATCGATGAACACCACCACGAACTTGTCCAAGTACTGGTGGAACACCTTGTTCATCAAGTTCATGAACACCGTCGGGGCGTTAGTTAACCCAAACGGCATTACCATGAACTCAAAATGGCCATACCGAGTCCTGAAAGCTGTCTTCGGAATATCCTCCTTCTTCACCTTCACCTGATGATAACCTGACCTCAGATCAATTTTGGCGAATACATTCGCTCCGCTCAACTGATCGAACAGGTCATCGATCCTCGGCAGCGGATACTTGTTCTTGATCGTGAGGCTGTTGAGTGCCCTGTAGTCGATACACATTTGTACTGACCCATCCTCCTTCGGTACAAAGAGTACTGGCGTACCCCACGGTGAAGAACTCGATCGGATGAAGCCCTTGTCCTGCAACTCATCCACCTGCTTCTTCAACTCCACAAGCTCATTGTTGTTCACTCTATAGACGTGCTGAGATATCGGCTCTGTGTCGGGTACCATGTCTATAGAGAACTCCGTATCTTTGTCCAAAAGCAACCCTGGCAACTCCTCCGGAAACACATCCATAAACTCAGCTATCAATGGATGTGGCACGCTCTGTTCCTCTGCTGAAACTCTACAGAAAACTTCGCTGCTCTGCTCTGTCTTCCGCCTGGTGAACTCGAACTCTGGCTCTCTTAGCATGCTGAAAAGAACTCTACCACCACGGCAATCTATACTGGCATGGTGTCTGCTCAACCAATCCATACCGAGTACAATATCGTAGTTCGGTAATGGCATTAAAGCAGACTCACATACAATTCTCGGCCTCACAAAACTACTCTTCGCTCCTTGCAAATATCACGAACGAGGATAATACCACCCCCAGTCGTGATCTTGCAAGTCCTAGGCAATGGTTCAGAAGAAAGCTGGTGTCTAATGGCAAATGCTACAGACACAAAGCTATGGGAAGCACCCGAATCAAATAATACGAATGCGAGAAAAGAGTCGATAAGAACAGAACCTGCTATAAGATCTCCTACTGGCTCGGACTCCTCGGCTGCTATGGCGA
>JANAVB010043219.1:5097479-5119979 GCA_029216955.1 Iris pallida
TACAAACTTCAATGAAAAAGGAAAGGGAGTAGCTGCCTATGGCCGGCCAGGTATAGGAAGATTAGGGTTAGGTTAGGTACTTGGGCCTGGGCTCCCTAAGTTGCTAGTAAAGCCCAAATCAAAAAGGCTTTAAAAAGGCTACTAAAAAATGGCTAAAAATTAATTAAATCACTCTAAAAATAACTAATAAATTCTAAATTAATTCTAATGATAATAAATCTAATTCTAATATGGCATCAAGGTTCTAGGTCATGGTTGGCTAAGTTAAACCCATCAAAACTACTCAGACAATAAGCCAAACCACATATCTTCACATGAATTCAATAATTAAATAAAATAATCTAAAATTACAAAAATGCCCTTGAAATGAAAACTGGTTGTGACATAATGGTAGGTTTTTGTCAAATTTTGGTAGCAAGTAAATCTACGTCAGGTACATACAAAGATGAACTGTACCAATTTATGTATTAAATACTTCAGAAAAATAGTCTTTAATTTTATACTTAGAAGGATTTTTAAAGTTAGCAATATATCCTTATTTAAATTTTTTAGGTGCTTTGAATCTAAATATTGACTTTTGCTAATATTAGCAATAATAGGAAATTGCTACATTATACGTAGCTAGTATGTATATTTTATATGTTATTTATTTAAAATATTTTTAGGAATATTTTTGAGGTTCTAGGAAATTTGTATAGATTTATTTAAGATTTTAAATTGTGTGTATATATAAAGGTTAGAGGAAAAAAAAACTAAAACTAAAATCCCAACAATGGAACAGTGCCTTGTACTGTTCCTTCACCCCTGTCCCCGACCATTGTTCCCAGCAGACGTTCAAAGAAATCTATACGAATATGATTCTATTGAATCCATTCACCAAATCTTTTTAAATCAAATCCATTCAAATCATATTTAAATTCTCTCCTCATTTGAACACTAAAACCCATCCTCAAACAAACTGAGCCATAGAAAGAGCACAGCCGACCCTTATTGTACACCACAACCGGTTGTGCATACAAAAGTGTCGAGAGGAAGAGAGAGATTAAGAACAAACCGAGCCGCGATACTCCACGCCTCCCCTGACCTCCGACGAACACTCCTGGCCGCCTGTAGACGCGGGTTGCCAGCGACGGAGCCACGACAACAACCGCGCACAGCAAAACAGGGCAGTAGCAGCAGTTTTGAACCCCTGTTTATTGCGAGTTTTTTGCCACCTCACTCGATGGTTTTCCGAATCGGTTCTTCGGGTATACAGCTAACCTATCCCTCTTCAATCTCCTTCAAGTCAAATTTATTTTTAGACGGTAGATTGTCCGAATGAAACCCTCAATAACCCCAGAAAAATTGTTCAAACTTGAACAGAAAATCAAACCGGAAACCTAACTTTGAAGGCAGATTTCTATCAATTCTTCTACAGTTTCAAAAATCTAATTAATGATAGACTTAGTCAACCTATAGGTCTGTGAATCACTTTTGGTAGACTTTGACTTCATCGACTATGCATCGAAATAACAAATTTCAAAAATGGACAAAAACATTTTTCAAAACAACAAATTTTTATGAAAATCTCCCCGATATGACGTGCGTCCCACCGAACTGGGCGATGTTGTCGCGAACCGAAAGCATCAAAAGGTGTGTATCGACTTCGCGGATGTGTGGGCTTTGACGAAATTCAAATTGGTTGCGTGTGCGCGACAAATTTGATGCGTATCCATCAAAATTCACCGTATCGACCCTTTGCAAATTTTCTAATTACTTTGTGTGCGTTCGTCGAATCGAAACGAAACTTATGCCAGCAGGATCGTATCATTTTTGGTTCTGTATGCCAAGTTTGGTCCGATTCTGAGAAGGTTGATCGGAATGCCAATTTCGCGGCCCTATGACCCGCTCCAACGGACAAATTTATGCAAGGCTCATCAGAATCCAAAACTGGACATACTGTTGAATTTTCTCCTCAAACCGGACCCTTAGACATGTAGTTTGAAGACTTTAGAGACCGTAGATTCTGGCACACATTTCGGTGCAAAACGGGTCCAACGGCGGACATCATTTTGATCCAGAATTACGAGTTTGTCCCTGTTCCAGAATTTGACTTTTGGACAGGCATTGCCTAGACATATCTTATATTCCAAACACGTTCTTGGTGTTTATTTCAGCATTCGAGGACGTGTGCGGGATTTGGTTTTCATCGCTTCACTATTCTGACGTTCGAGCTATTGGACGTCGTCCTTTTTGCACACAACCTCAGGCAAGATACCTTGCCACCTTACTCTGTGATTTATATATTCTTATTTTCAGTTGTTATTTTTAGTATTCTTATTTGTTGATATTATAAAACTGTACGTCCAAGTCACACTTGGGTGCAAGCAACTTTGTAGGTCGTTTTTCTCGCTTTTTATTTATTTTCTTGTATTGACTTGATCTAGTGACCACCCCTTTGTTGATGAGATATTGGTATATCTCATGCGGCTTTGACACGTACTTCATCATGTGATGTGAGTCACATGTAGGACACGTACTCGCGTAGTCGGTCGACCACCGTTACGTATGAGGCGTATGACGGTTAAGAGTAACTGCCAATAGAATTGCATGCTAGTAGACTTGCCAGTTACTAGAGATTTCTATGAGTCATGGATGTGACCCTACTAGGCATTGGGTGGGAAGAACAGTTCCTTAATGTATAGGCCACGTATGCACTTTTCTATTATTGCCGGTTATCTCCACTGGAGATACGGTCCTGGATCCTGATACCTGATTTCCTGCTGGCCTCTAACATTCGAGGAATATTATGCTTTGAGGTCCCTGGTATCCTGATGGGACCATACCTGAGTTCCTGCACTTGAGCCAGAGTGCCCATGCGTTGAACGTTTGTTCTTAACTGCATTTTTACTGTAGAATTGGTAGGCACCCTATTGCATGCATCCCCTTTTACTCTCTATTATATATCACAGATTATATGGCATGTTCTTTATGTATCTTGTTACGTCCCTCTGAGGACCTGATTATCTCTCCAGGTGTGTGCTTTGTGACTTTTTGCAGGTGTTCTAGCCAAGGCCGTGATCTTCTCCATTTCTTCGAGGATGATTGCTCTTGGTTCGTCTTGCCATTTTTCGATCATTTTCTTGTATATCTTCTTTCATTTAAATTGGTTGGTAGTGGATTTGTCTCCGCCCAACTACATGTATAAATAACAAATTCTTGAGTTAATTATAATATTATTCTTTATTGTTGTGGATGAGATTTAGTTACCATGGTTTTACTGCATTTTACAGCTTATGTATACATACGGAGTTCCATACATTGGAGTATACCTTATATGTATACAGCTGGCATGTTTACGTACTTAGTCCTAAGTATTTTTGGACTGGAGCGTTACATGTTTTTGTGGTGGCCCATGCAGGTCGAGTTTGTCACTTCGGTTATATTACTGTACCAATGTGAGCTTGCATATAAGATTAGCATATAGGAATCTCATCCACAAGCTTGAACCTACTCCCTTGATTCCAATTACAAACTCTCGTTCGATTACCTTGATCTCCTTCTGTTGATTTCTTTCACTATAACTCTTATCTTTTTCCCTTCGTGCTTCATAAAGAGGTTAGAAAGATGATCCATACTAAGAGTACCTGTTATATTTTTATTTACTCTATTATTTGACTTATAAGTTTGGGTAGTATGCCTCACGGCCTATCACCCCGTATTCTTATAACCCACTAATGAACTATAACCGGGTGGCACTGAATATATGCTAGTGTAGAAGGATATGTTTACCTAGAATATGGAGTTTTAGTAGGCCATACTCCATTGGCCAACCACGGCCTGATACAGGAGCTAGTAGGACGATTGTATAAGCAGGAACACCGAACAAGACTTAGGTCTTTGTAAAACTTGAGCTATTTACTGCTTTCAACATTATCTCCCGTACTATTACTTTGCAATATCATAAATAATGTTGATATTTATATCCTAGTTTTGCAAGCTTATTCTTTATCGAGATTGTTCAGGACATGTGTATACTGGGGACGCCCACAAGCATATTATCTAATTAGAATTAATGTGTTATGGTTTGATCAACGATAGTGCACTTGGTTCGCTCTTCGTATGATTATCCCACGTGGATTGAGATATAGAGGTATCTAGGATCTCATCCACGACTGCCTTGATAATTCCTCTTGAATTATATATTCGCCTTTGAATCACGTAATTGTATTCAATGACATCCTTTTTAACTCTTCATTATTTTGTCTTTTACTAATTTAGGAAGACGAAACGCTCATATTTGGTAGATAGATACAGATTATCCCCCCTAGTCGTGATAGTTGTATACACAAGTATAGCTACCACCGACCGGTCATGTGACTACAACCTTGCCTTGAGCTACTTATCCTCCCCTCGACCCTAAAACTAATATCATGATCTACTAGTCATTAAAACTTGAGAATGATTAGGATCTTACCCTTGGTCAAACACAAACCTAAGGGACTATCTAATCTTGTAGCCTCCCTTCCCAAAAAAATTTCAAAAATATTTTTTATTATTTATTTGATTCAAATGGTGATTTTTAGATTTTTATAATTAATTGTTTAATTAATTATTACGATAGACGACTTTAGTCATGGTTAAGTTTTGAAGTACCAGACGACTAAGAATCATGGCACGGATAGTGCAGTGGCGTGCCTTGACTAGCGTATTAGCCATGCTAAGGAAAACCTAACCATAAATGTGTTCTAACTAGGAAAACCAGATCAAGTTGCGACTTAACCTCCACCGATGAATTATTTATTTACTAATTAGATATATTGATTTTGGATGACCCGATTGTACCAACTTAGCCTGAACTGGCCCGAACTGAATCCAAGCCTTTATAAGTATGTAGTGAGACCAAGACGACCATGTAGGTATATTTGATGTGTGTACAAATATTTTCTAAATTATTTTAGGTATTGATGTGCATTTTTAATTGTTTGAGTATTTGTACAAATGGGTATTTTTATTATTAAATATTGTTTTACTGTATTTGTATAATTTTCTGGACCTGTATAAAGGTGAGTAGTATGGATTCACCAAACCACCAGTTAAGTATTATTTTATTATTTTATGTTGATTAAATAAATATATTTATTACTATTAGATATTATTTTTATTGGTTAAATTGATTATTTTTGATATATATAATATATATATATATATATATATATATATATATATATATATATATATATATATATATATATATATATATTAAAATATATATATATATATATAAATATATATATATATATATATATATATATATATTTTAATATATATATATATATATATATATATATATATATATATATATACATATATATATATAATATATATATATATATATATATATATATATATATATGTATATAAAAAAAAATATATATATATATATATATAAGGTATATATATAAATGGATGTGTGTAAATATATATATATATATATATATATATATATATATATATATATATATATATATATATATATATATATATATATATATATATATATTGAACAAACCCCCCCTTTTTTATTAATCAAGGCTCAAAATGCCGAAGCCTGAAACGTATACAAGGCAAAAAGGACGCCTATACAAGTATACCACCAAAAGAAAAGAAAAAGGAGGGGACAACTCGACTGCCCAGGGTTAGGGTTGGAGCGAGGACCAGAATGCTCTCGTACTGTGGGAGCACAGGGCGCTCCGCTTACGGCATTGGCGGAAGATTTCCCGAGTGTGCTGGTCGGTTGAGTATTGGTGACCTTCGTATCTCGCCTTGTTGCAATTTTTTTAAATCGTCCATCTAGCTGCCGCTGCGACGATCTGGTGGCCGTGGAAAGCTATACCCCATAAGACCGCAAGATCATGGAAGCGACCACCCCCTGGCTCAATACTGTAGTACTGGTTAAGGGTCCTCCAGATACTGTCCGACAGGCTCCCTTGACAGAAGATGTGGTCGATAGTCTCCATCTGACGGTCAGAACAGTAGTTGCAGGCTGATGCTAAGCTAATCCCAATAGTATTGAGGATATCATCAGTTGGTAGTTTCTTTCTAATGACTCTCCACATGAGGAAGGATCAGTTCTTGGAGATGCAGGTGTGCCAATAGTGCGCAGTGAAATGATGCGGCCGCCCCAATCCATGGACAACGATTCTCGTCGACCTCACCGAAAATGCCCCCGAGGCCTCGAGTGTCCACTTTAGTGCATCGGCATCACGACCGATTCTTAATCCACTCAAGCGAATGCTCTTCGCCGTTTCGATACCGGCCCATTCACGGATCTTGTCCCAGTTCCAGTCTTCAGTAATGGGGTTCCATAGGTCTCTGATCCTACTATTTTTTGGGGTCTCCGTGAGGTTCAGAATCAAGCTATCCCGGGTCCATCTCTCCAGGAATGGATCCGACTCACCGGCACCCAATTGGAGTCTCGTCGCAGGCTCGGTAAGGTCTCGCCCACTATGGATACGACGCCAAGCCACAGAGGATCTGCTGTTGGATATGGCCACCGATGGATGGACGTGCTTGAAGTACCTGGTCTTCATAAACCTAGTCCATAAATTCTTGCTCGTGCGGAGTTTCCACCACAATTTCATCGAGAACGCTTTAACGATGTGAGTGAGTTTGGTGAATCCCAGACCCCCTTCCTCAGTAGGATGAGCCATGGAGTCCCAACTAGCCCAGTGATGCTTGTCTTGGCCATTGCAATGCCCCTAGAAGAAATTACAAAAGATCTGCTCGATCGAAGAAAGAACCTTCAAAGGCGGGGATGGAGGTGAGCACGTATTTGATGAGGATCATCTTGTCGCCTGGGGATAAAGTGGCATTATGCCACCCACTAAGTTTATTCCTGATCCTTGTGATCAATTTCTCAAAGATACCAACGTTGGATTTTCCATACACTAGAGGGCACCGAGATAGTTGAACGGAGGATGATCAACAGAGAAGGAGGTTAAGTTGGAGAGCCTGATTGCGTGCTCTCTTTTGATGTTATGGTAGGCATAGATGACGGTCTTGGAAGGGTTGATCTTCTGGCCGGAGCATGTAGAGTACCTCTGCAGGGTGTTATGGACCACCGCCACCCCTCCTTCGTCCCCGGATAAGAAAATAAGTAAATCGTCGGCAAAGGCCTGGTGGGTAATTATAGGACATCCGCTGGATGTGTGATATTGCTAGAAATTTGGAGTGCTGGTCATGTTGTTAAGGTTCCTGCTCAGGGCATCTGTCGCGATGATGAAGACAGTGGATGATAGAGGGTCGCCTTGTCTAACCCCTCGAGTGGATTTGAAAAATCCTTTTGTTTGACCGTTGGTGACCGTCGAGAACCACGAGTTGCTGATGGATCTCTACACTGTGTTGGTCCATGTTTCGAAGAAACCAAAAGCCCTGAAGACCGAGATCATAAATTGCCAGTCCAGTCTGTCATAAGCTTTTTCCATGTTGATTTTGACAGCGATGTTGTCCCCTCTCACTGGAAACTTCATGCAGATTATTAACTCTTAGGCCAGCATAATATTGTCCTGGATGTTCCTCCCTCGAACAAACCCGCTTTGCTCCTCAAAGATGATCTTGGGGAGGATTCCTGCCATTCTGGTTGCGATAATTTTGGAGATGATCTTGTTGGTGAAAGTGCATAGACTGATGGAACGAAAGTCGCGAAATGACTTCGGCTTTTCTTTGTTTGGGATAAGGATCAGCTTGGAGCTAGAAATGGCTTTGGGGTATGTGGCTCCTTCGAAGAATGCAATAGCTACTTCGGTGATATCCTGCTCGATAACGTTCCAGCACGTGCGAAAGGAGACCCCCGAAAAGTCGTCTGATCTAGGTGTACTATGCTCGTTCAGAGCCCACACCACATCTTTCACTTCCTGGGCAGTGGGGAGGCATTCCAACTGGGCGTTGTCGTTGTCATTAATGAGAAGAGAGATTTGATCCAGGATGGCGTTGTCTTTGTGAACCGTCTCTTTAGAGAATAATTTGGAATAGAAATCCGTAGCGGCCATATGGATACTCTTTTGGTCAATAATGATGTTCCCATTGTCGTCAATAGTATGGTGAATCGATAGCTCTTGTTTGCGGCCGTTGACGCAGGCATGGAAATATTTCGAGTTTTTATCCCCTTCCCTGTCCCATTTTAATCTCGCTTTATGCGTCCAGAAATTTGTCTCTACTTTGAGTCTGAATTTAAGCATGGCCTTGGAAAGATTTAGGCCATTTCTGGCCACCGAGGAATGATCCGCTGTGAACCTGGCTTCGGTACGGGTGACGTCATCTTCGGCAATCCGAACGGCTTGAAAAATGTTCCCGTATGCTAGTTTGCTCCAATTTGACAGGGCTTTCCTCGTTGCCTTGAGCTTGTTGCTCACCCGGGAGAGGGGATTGGGTGAATCCTCGCTATTCCACGCTTCCGTGATGATGCCCAAATATTGGGGATGCTCGGTCCAGAAGTCGAGAAATTGGAAGTTCTTTTTGGATGGATTAGTATTGTTTTTAATTTCCACCAGTAGAGAGGCAGATTCAGAGGAGTTGAGATGAGACAGGTTGGTTGTGATCCCCATATCGTGCCAGAGGTCATTCGTGAGGGCTCTGTCTAGGCGGAAATATTAACGACGATCACCTTCTTACATGTTACACCAGGTGAAGGCATTTCCGGTGAACTAGAGCGAGGCTAGATGAGCATTGAAGATGAAGTTGTTGAAGTCTTGCATGGTCGTGATAGGAGGGGGGCGGCCCCCGGTTTTCTCTTCTCTGCAGGTGAGCGCATTAAAGTCCCCAATACAAAGCCAAGGAGAGTTGATGTGGTTTAGGTGGATGTCAAGGAGATCGTTCTAGAGGTGTTTTCGCTCTGTAATATCACAACTGCCATGGACCGCGGAGATGATGGCATGCTCTGGGAGTATGGGATGTTCCAACCAGCAGGAGAGGGCCTTCCTGGTGTCTTGGATACTCCCGATGTTGACGTCTTTTGTGCAGAGGATCCAAATATCATGTCTGCTGGTAATGGCCGAGGGTAGGCCCAGCTGTAGTTGGATAGAATTTAATCTTTTGGGAGGGATTTTGGGTTCAAGAATAATTAGGATATCAATCTTGTTGATTTTCCTAAGGCTGGTAATTCTTCTTAATGCAGGTTTGTTCTCCAGCCAGCGGACATTCCAGAATAGGATATTAAGCATTAAAGAAGTTATTGGAGGTTTTTTTGCTCCGCTTGGCGACAGATCTGGTTTGGATGGATGTGGTTTCAGTGGGTCCTATCTTGACATTGACCCCGTTCGAGGTTGATGCTTCTGCCTTTGTCGAGGCAGGAGGGTCCCGAGTTGATTCCTCATGTTGTTCCGGGGGAGGGCTGATCGATTCCCCAGAGGAGTCCAGTATAGGGTCCTTTGGGGGAATAACTAAGGAGTCACTGGCGTTACCAATCAGAAGTATTATTTACTGGAGAGGGAAGCCAGCGGCTTGAATCTGTTGTCCTCTCTGAACTAGGTCTGGACCTAGAATTGTAAGAGTTTCTTCAACAGGGTCTTCGTTGGTGTGATGTTGATCAGCGTTGATTATGGCGGTGGTCGCCTCTACGTCCTTCGAGTAGGGGATCTCGGTGATGGCTTGATCGACTCGGGGGTACGATGTTTTCCTTAGGGGTTCCGCGTCCCCCGAAACAAAAGCGTCGAATTGGTTGGAGAGAGTGAGAGCTTGGGTGTTGAAGGGGATCAAGGCTCTGCTAAGGGGCTCGCTCTTGTCTGACTTGTCTTCGCTGGAGCTGAATCGTATGTGTGAGTTTGGAAGAGGTAGAAGGGGCGCCTTGGGTGTCCTCCCCTCTGTTGGTACTTTGTCGTTCCGGACTGGTTTCTTCTTGAGTTCTGGGTGGAGACGGTGGCAATGTTTTGGGATGTGACCTCTTAAATGGCAGTGGTTGCGGAACATAATGTGGTTGTCGTAGAGGATTTGTTGAGTGTGGGTCTGGTTGCCCAGCTCGATGGTGATAAAATTTGGTGGTTCGGATGAAAGGTCGAGTTCCACACAGATTTTGGCATAGTGAGCCTTGGTGAGGTTGCTGGTCTCAGGGGCCGTGGCCACATACGTTCCGAAGGAATTGGTAATACGCCTAAGTGCCGCTAGGACAAAGCAGATGAGGGGTAGATTAGGCAGGGTTACCCATACGGTAACCATCGCTGAGTCTTCTTTAGTGTTAAAGCCTGCTGACAACTTGAAGATCTTTATCTAGTGGGAGTCAATCCTGCACGTGCCTTTGGACCACACGATCCTGTGGTCGAGGTCAGAGGATAGGTGGAGAAGAATGTACATGGATCGAGGGGGGCTACTCGGTAGTTCGCTGATAGTCTCCAGCTGGCTATCGCCTCCTGCACCCTGGAGAGTTTGGGACAACCAGTGGAAAATTTGAGGGTAAAAGTGTGGGGGAAAGAGGATGACAGAGAGGTGAATTCCAAGTCGGTGAAGGGTATGAAAGGCACAGGGGAGTCCCGGGAGTACTAGATGTCCGGAAGATATCTGGGAAAAGGCAACTCTGCTCAATAGCTAAATCCGGGCGAACCTTGGTGGCATAGGACGCCGGAGCAGGTCCTGACGAGGAAGGATCTAGAGGCTCCCTACGAGAAGGCGGGTGGGCGATCCGGGGTGGACAATGCTCGATACTGGGGGTGGGGGCGACGGAACCTGTCGGGGGCACCCTTACTGGGGAGGGAAGGGGGGCGGACCTGCCGCGAGGACGGGGCGGGGCAGGGCGATGGCATCACTGCTGACAGGGGGAACCGCCGCTTCCGATCCAAGAGCCTCCAGGGGCGGCAATGGACGAGCCGACGGAACCGAGGTGCCTGAGACCCCCGAGTCGGCACCGGCCAAGGCGAGCGGGGCAACCGAGAAAGAGGGGTGGCAGGCCACTGGGACTAGGGGTACGAAGGACGTCGGGCCAGAAGGCGCGGGGGCCAAGCCGGTGGCCAGGGGGGTCAAGGGGGGAGGGGGGAGCGGCAGGGGAAATGGGAGGGGGAGGGGCCAGGAAAGCGAGTAAAGGGGGCTGCGTAGAACTCAGAATGGAGGGGGAGGCGTAGAGAAAGAAGTCATATATATATATATATATATATATATATATATATATATATATATATATATATATATATATATATATATATGGTTAATGAAATAGAAAAAGAAAGAAAATATAAAACCAAGTCCAGCCCGGCCTGCCCACAAGCCATGCCAGGCAACCCATCAGCAACACACAAATTAGGTCGAGCCCTAGCTTTTCCTCAGACCGAGAGCACTGCTCGGTTATTCAACTACATATATATATATATATATATATATATATATATATATATATATATATATATATATATATATATATATATATATATATATGGAGAGGGGGCAGCACAGCCCAACCAAATCAGCCGGCTTGGCCTAGCCCCTCTCGGGCTACAACCCAATTTTCTCCCCCACAACAAACAACAGCTTTAGTAATCCCAGCCGACCAGACCGAGCGCCCAATGCCCGACCCCAACCTATACGAAGCATATATATATAGAATGAACGAGAGCGAGAGGGAATCGTGAAGTCGAAAATGCTAACCCGACCTCGTCCCCTATCTCTGGTGTGCCGCCCGATGGCCCTGCACCGCCGCCAAGCCTCCGAAGTCGGCCGAGAATGCACGACCAACATGGCGGAAACAGCAGTATGAGGTCGAGTTTGCAGTAGGTTTCCTGCCGTCTCACTCAACCATTGCTCGATCCAATTCCGCAGGTATACACACCACATATCCATTATCGAACCCCTTCAAATTGTTTTTGAGTTTGTAACCTAGACTGTCCTAAAAATCGATACAAAGTCGAGAGATTTCCAGTTCAAAAAATAGAACAGGAAACCGTCCAATATCCTATATTAGAAGGTCGATTATGGGCAAACCAATGACCAACATAGAATTCTATTTGAACAATTATTTAGACAACATAAAGGATTTCGAAACCCTATTAATGGATTTAATTCTAGGTAACCGTGCAGAAAGATAAAGTAAGAAGTTTAGCAAAAACCTGATTTCAAAATAATAGAAATATTAAAAACTCTTCGATACGACGTGCGTCCTGCCAATCTGGGCGACGTGGTCGCGAATCGAAAGCATCGAAAGGTGCATATCGATTTCGTAGTCCTGTGGGCTTCGACGGAATTCAAATTGGTCGCGTGTGCGCGACGAATTTGATGCGTATCTGTCAAAATTTACCGTATCGGTCTCTGTGCAAGTTTTTCAATTACTTCGTACACGTTGGTCAGATCGAAACGAAACTTGTGCCATCAGGACCGTATCATTTTTTTGGTCCTGTATGCCAAGTTTGGTCCAATTCTGAGACAGTTGATTGGATCGCCGTTTCGCGGGCCTCACGATCCGATTCAACGGGTAATTTTGTGCACGGCCCACCGTAATCCAAAATTGGACATACCGTTGGTTTCGTATCATTAAAACGAATCTGTAGACATGTAGTTTGACGAATTTATAGACCATTGACTTTGGCACATTTTTCGGTGCAAAGCGGGTCCAATGGCGAACACCGTTTTGGCCCAAAATTATCGTTTTGCTTCTGTGTCCAGAATTGGACTTAAGGACAGGCAATTCTAGCTAATTTGACTATACTGAGAATGTTAGCATTGTCTGTTTCAGCTTTCGGAGACAGTTGTGATGATTGGGACTTATTGGCTTAGCAGTTGTCTATATTTTGTTGGATCTGCGTGTAACCTCCAGGCAAGATACCTTGCCTCCCTCTACAGTTTATTTACGTGCATATTTCTAGTATTATATAGTTTTACTGGTTGATTATTGACATGTGATTGTACATCGTGCATGCTAGTATATATACATATAGTCCTTGTTTATAGTAGATCTGTAGTTCATAATGAATATATATATAGTTCTTGTTCATAGTTAATTTCGTAGTTCATATTGGATTGATTCTCTTGTGTATCTTGATTGGGTTGTGTCGTGCCATCACCTGTACTTGGACTGAGTTGTATCGTGTCATAGGATGAATAAGTCATAATGGAACTGATGTACCTTGAATTCTTGAAGCTAACCTGCGAGTCCACACCAAGGGCGAGGGTTAGTAGCTATCTGTATCTTGATTTCGTGAAGCTAACCTGCGAGTCCACACAAGGGGCGAGGGTTAGTAGATATCTGTCTGCACCTGTGAGTCCATACAAGGGGCGAGGGTAATTTCGTGAAGCTAACCTGCAAGTCCACATTAGGGATGAGGGTTAGTAGTATTTGAAGCTAACCTGCGAGTCCACACTAGGGACGAAGGTTAGTAGTATTTGAAGCAAATCTGCGAGTCCACACTAGGGACAAGGGTTAGTAGTTATTGATCCACACCTGCGAGTCCATATTAGGGACGAGGGTGATGCTAGCCTACGAGCCCACACTAGGGACGAGGGTTAGTAGTTGTTCAAACCTGTGAGTCCACACTAGGGGCGAGGGTTTGAGTATTCGATTGATTATCTATTGACATCGTATCATCGTGTTCTCTTGTTCCCCTCCAGCAGTTCGATTATGTGTAGTGGTTCTTCCAGTCGTATATAGTCGTATTTTCATGTTGATTGGTCTTTTTCCGTTTATTTCTAATATTTTCTTTATTGCATGATAAACTGCTAGATAGGCATGTTTTTATGTATTTTTCTATATCCCCTGAGGACCTGACGATCTCTTCAGGTTTAGCGATGCATGGAGTTAGCTAGTAGTTCTGGATGACAAATGGGATGATACGCTTGTGGGTTTCAGGTATCGTTATTGTGTTTATTATCCGCTCGTGCTTTCATACCTTATCATGAGATATCCTATTTTTGATTCAATTTTAGACTCTTGTTATTTCCTATAGAGTCTTATCGGACATATATGCTAGTGGGCTGTAGACCACGACCCATACTTGTTCATTCTTGTTTATTATTCTTATTGTGGATTGAGATATAGTTTTGCCTTGCCATGATTAGGCTATTGTCATAGCCGTGATAGCGTTTATATATGTATTCGAGTTGGGTTGGAGTTCACTCGATGCATAGCTGGCTTGCTCACGCTCTCGCATCCGAAAAGCGGGTGCGGGTCGTGACAAATCTCTAGGAATCAAGTATTGTGAGCCTCCAATTATTCATCTTGATTCTTGGCTTGACTAGCGACCCGTATGCCGTAACTCAACCCTTACTTGACTAAGCCTCCATAGCTTAGATATGAGATGAATAGATAAAAGCAAGGACAAGCATTTACCATGACAATGATAAACCTCCATCCTAGGATTAGGGATTCAGCAGGTGTTATTCTAGGTATAAAATTTTATTAAAGACATGACTAGCATTAGAACAACACCTTCACAAGCTTGGCCAATATCTGTAGCATAATGCTCCATCATATGGACTCACTAGTTATCAACAGCAATGCATGAGCACTATGTGCAACACCATCAGGAATCTTATGACTATAGTCTGACCGGCTTAACCCCAATAGAAGTTTATGACTTAGCCGGTAAAGATCTTTCATAGGACGTGTCTTAGAGTTCGTTACCCCATCGATAACTCTCATATACTATGGAATGGTAGTTTATTATATTTTGTCGAATCATGTATCATTGTACGCACTCGTTTCCCATTTATTAGAATCTAGGAACGATCCTTGAACTTGATTCATATCTACTGTATCCCGTTACGCCGTGTCTTATTCCTTATTATCAAGAGTCGAGGTATGATATCACAAATTTGGAAATTTCTAACCTCATTAATCCTAAAACCGTATCTTAGATTCTAGAGTGAGCAATTGTAAGCCTTCTAAATTTTAGGATATACTAATACTATCGATTGATTAGAGTAAGTTGATTCCCGTTAGGACGATAACTAGTGCCCCAGGAACTCCCACTTTCTATTCAGATCATTTGGTGTCCCCGACCGTGACATTTATATTCGGAGTACAAGACCAGCTGTTATCTTCCAACAAACTTCATATATAAGGCGTAGAAGACTCTATCTTCATACAGACATATCATGTCCCACTAAAACACGTCCCCTTGTACTCTATTTTTATGATGCGACGTTCAAGTCAAAAAGGACTATCTATAACCCCTACCATGATACCATTGTCCTTTCTGACTTCAGTTAGAAGTCCAACCCCGACTCAAATCTTTTGACCCAATGTATGGTTGTGATATAATCGAAGCCCACTACGCACATACCACTAGTGTGCCACTCAATTGAGTCCTCTTGTGCTACTCAAACACAAAAGTCACATAAGGCGTATTCTCGGGCTCTAGGAACCTGGTTAACCAACCCAGCTGAAAAATTTATCCGACCACTTGACTAGAACCTATATAAGATTACCCTAACTGACTAGGAATGAATCTGATTGTTTCATAGCATCTCACCCCAGTCAATATAGATTAAAACCTATAATTCGACCAATCAAAGATCGATGTCCCATTTGAGAATCCCTTAAGACCTAGTTAAACCCATTCTTGTATATCGTCATATTTAGGCTATAAAACCAAACTTGATGAAATAGATCCTTATACCTATTATGTAGCCCCCATCTCTTGGTCCACTAGTTCTCATTCCCTAAATTTTATAACCATATCTCTTGTAGCCTATGTTATAAGATGAAAGGAATCATGTTGTACCAACTTGTTTGTGGTTATGCTTGACTAAGACCTTGCTACTATCTTGATGAAATGTGGTCAATACCTAGGGAAGTTAAATGAGTAGTGCTTAGGATTCCCATAGAGTCAATGACTACGATTAGAAGTACTTCAGATTCTCAAAGGTCATCTTGAAATTTATCTTCTTAGAAGTCCTACAACGATGCCTTCCATAATTAACCAATTCCTTCTATAACTGGGGTAGAACCCTGAACTTAGCATACATTATCTCTTGGAATGTGATATCAAGTTTGGATTTCATCGTAACCATCCATCTATCTGTTTAGAAGTTGTGATACAATCTTCGTATTGCAGTTAACTCTCCTTGCTCATGCCTTTATATAACCGCGGTAAGCGATCGCAAACTTTATTCTTCGAACTTCGTTCTATCATAAGATCGTGTCTTAGTTACAATTTTGAGAAAGGAATTTCCTTAAGCCTCTCTAGAATGTAAGGTTCTTGAATTAGCAGATGATTGAGGTAGATCGATTCCACTTAGGCAAAAAAAAAAATCAGTGGTTCATAATGTCCATCTTTATCTGTATCAATTGATACCCTCTACCGTGACTTGATATTTGAAGCACAACACTAGTCTTCTTATTCCCATAAACTTCACACTTATGAACTAGACCAGTCAAGCTATACACCTTGCATACATGTCCTAGACAAACATACCTTCGTGTGCTCTATTTCAATTATGCCACATGTATGACATATTTTCTTCCTAGAACAAACCATAGATGCCTAATATACTTGTGCCTTTTAGAATTTGTCCTCCTTAGAGGCCTTGTAACTACAATTTTATGGTTAGCCAACTTCTATAAGTTGGGTAGGGTCAGGAACCAAGAATACCCCGTCTTATAGAATATGACGACAATATGGATTCTTGTGATAACTGCCTCTTCCATCATTTTAAAACCGTGCTATGATTTGACATACCTGCTCTCCCTTGTATTAAATCTCGTTATTCTTATTATTAAGATTATTTTTAATTTTGAGGACGAAATTTTTATAAGTTTGGTAGGATGTAAACGCCCTAAATTTTTAGATATTTTCTTTTAAATTTTTACAGTATTTTAAAATTTTAGGACTTTTAATGGTAGGTTTTTGTCAAATTTTGGTAGCAAGTAAATCTACGTCAGGTACATACATAGATGAACTGTACCAATTTATGTATTAAATACTTCAGAAAAAATAGTATTTAATTTTATACTTAGAAGGATTTTATTTAAATTTAGCAATATATCCTTATTTAAATTTTTAAGTGCTTTGTATCTAAATAATGACTTTTGCTAATATTAGCAATAATAGGAAATTGCTACATTATACGTAGCTAGTATGTATATTTTACATGTTATTTATTTAAAATATTTTTAGGAATATTTTTGAGGTTCTAGGAATTTTTTATAGATTTATTTAAGATTTTAAATTGTGTGTATATATAAAGGTTAGAGGAAACAAAAAAAACTGAAACTAAAATCCCAACAATGGAACAGTGTCTTGCACTGTTCCTTCACCCCTGTCCCCAACCATTGTTCCCAGCAGACATTCAAACAAATCTATACGAATCTGATTCTATTGAATCCATTCACCAAATCTTTTTAAATCAAATCCATTCGAATCATCTTTAAATTCTCTCATCAGTTGAACCCTAAAACCCATCCTCAAACAAACTGAGCCACAAGAAGAGCACAGCCGACGCTTATTGTACACCACAACCGGTTGTGCATACAAAAGTGTCGAGAGGGAGAGAGAGAGAGAGAGAGAGATTAAGCACAAACCGAGCCGCGATACCCCTCGCCTCCCCTGACCTCCGATGAATACTCTTGGCCGCCTCCAGCCGTATGTCGCCGACGACGGAGCCACGACAACAATCGCGCACAGCAAAACAGGGCAGTAGCAGCGGCTTTGAACTACTGTTCATCGCGAGTTTTTGGCCACCTCGCTCGATGGTTTTCCGAATCGGTTCTTCGGGTATGCAGCTAACCAATCCCTATTCAAACCCCTTCAAGTCAAATTTATTTTTAGACGATAGATTGTCCGAATGAAACCCTCAATAACCTCAGAAAAACTGTTCAAACTTGAACAGAAAATCAAACCAAAAACCTAACTTTGAAGGCAGATTTCTGTCAATTCTTCTACAGTTTCAAAAATCTAATTAATGATAGACTGAGTCAACCTATAGGTCTGTGAATCCCTTTTGGTAGACTTTGACTTCATCGACTATGCATCGAAATAACAAATTTCAAAAATGGACAAAAACATTTTTCAAAACAACAAATTTTTATAAAAATTTCCCCGATACGACGTGCGTCCTGCCAAACCGGGCAACGTGGCCGTGAACCGAAAGCATCGAAAGGTGCGTATCGACTTCGCGGACGTGTGGGCTTTGACGGAATTCAAATTAGTTGCGTGTGTGCGACGAATTTGTCGCGTATCCGTCGAAATACACCGTATCGACCCTTTACAAATTTCCTAATTACTTTGTGCACGTTCGTCGAATCGAAACAAAACTTGCGCCAGCAAGACCATGTCACTTTTTTGGTCCTGTATGCCAAGTTTGGTCCGATTCTGAGAAGGTTGATCGGAACGCCTATTTGGCGGGCCCGCGACCCGCTCCAACGGGCGAATTTGTGCACGGCTCATCGGAATCCAAAACTGGACATATCGTTGAGTTCGTCTTCTCAAACCAGACCCGTAGACATATAGTTTGATGACTTTAGAGATCGTAGATTCTGGCACGTATTTCGGTGCAAAATGGGTCCAACGACGGATATTATTTTGACCTAAAATTACGATTTTGCCCCTATTCCAGAATTTAACTTTTGAACAGGTGTTTTCTAGACATATCTTATATTCTGAACACGTTCGTGGTGTTTATTTCAGTATCTGAGGACGTATGCGGGATTTGGCTTTAATCGCTTCACTATTCTGACGTTCGAGCTATTGGACGTCGCCCTTTTTGCACACGACCTCAGGCAAGATACCTTGCCACCTTACTCTGTGATTTATATATTCTTATTTTCAGTTATTATTTTTAGTATTCTTATTTGTTGATATTATATAACTGTGCGTCCAAGTCACACTTGGGTACAAGCGACTTTGTCGGTCGTTTTTCTCGCTTTTATTTATTTTTCTTGCATTGACTTAATCTAGTGACCACCCTTATGTTGATGAGGTATTGGTATATCGCATGCGGCCTTGAAACATACTTTTTTATGTGATGTGAGTCACATTTAAGACACATACTCACGTAGTCGGCCGGCCATGATACGTATGAGGCGTGCGACGGATAGGAGTAACTGCCAATAGAATTGCATGTTAGTAGACTTGGCAGTTACTAGAGGTTTCTATGAGTCATGGATGTGACCCTACTAGGCATTGGGTGGGGAGAACAGTTCCTTAACGTATGGGCCACGTATGCACTTTTCTATTATTGCTGGTTATCTCCACTAGAGATACGGTCCTGGATCCTGATACCTGATTTCCTGCTGGCATCTGACATTCGAGGAATGTTATGCTTTGAGGTCCCTGGTATCCTGATGGAACCATACCTGAGTTCCTGCACCTGAGCCAGAGTGCCCATGCGTTGAAGGTTTGTTCTTAACTCCATTTTTACTGTAGAATTGGTAGGCACCCTATTGCATGCATCCCCTTTTACTCTCTATTATATATCACAGATTATATGGCATATTCTTTATGTATCTTGTTACGTCCTTTTGAGGACCTGGTTATCTCTCCAGGTGTGTGCTTTATGACTTTTCGTAGGTGCTCTAGCCAAGGCCGTGATCTTCTCCATTTCTTTGAGGATGATTGCTCTTAGTTCGTCTTGCCATTTTTTTCGATCATTTCCTTGTATATCTTCTTTCATTTAAATTGGTTGGTAGTAGATTTGTCTCCGCCCAACTACATGTATAAATGACAAATTCTTGAGTTGATTATAATATTATTCTTTATTGTTGTGGATGATATTTAGTTATCATAGTTTTACTGCATTTTACAGCTTATGTATACATACGGGGTTCCATACTTTAGAGTATACTTCGTATGTATATAGCTGGCATGTTTACGTACTTAGTCCTAAGTATTTTGGGACTAGGGCGTTACAGAAGGCATACTAAGTAATCTATTTTTGTCCATGATGATGATATGCACGTGCTGGTGCCTGGTGCTGCTGATGCTGATGCTGGAACGGCCTCTGCTGAGTGTGAGGATGCTTGGCTGGTCCTGCACTAGAACAGCACCCATAGCATCACTGCTCCTCTTGGGCCTGAGACTCAAGTCATCTTTCACAATCTGAGCGTCCATCAGTATCTTCTCAAAGGTCGACATACGACGCCCAGACGTGCGAGATCGGACGCTATAGTTCAGGCCCCTCATGAACTTGTAGACCTTCTTCCCTCATCCTGAACCATGCCCTTAGCGAACCGGCTCAGGCAAAAGAACTCCGTCGCATACTCGTCCACTGACGAGTTCCCCTATACCAGTCCTGTAAACTGGCCCTCCAGCACGCTAAGAGCCACATCAGAAAAAAAATCTCCTTGAAGAGCCTCATGAAGAACTTCCATGTTAGGCCTCTCACTGCCGCATGAAGGTTATTGCGGTACCAAGTCAGAGCGTTGTCAAAGAACTGACTCGCTGCTGCTGCTACCCGTAGTCCCTCCGAGATCTCTACTAGCTCTAGGCTCCTCTCAACATCCTCTAGCCAATCATCAGCATACAGGATGCCCTCGGTTCCCTTGAACTCCCGAGGGTACATCTTCTTGAAGTCCAATATAGAACCAGGCCTCGCCTGCTGCTGATGCGACTGCTGGGTGGGAGCACCCTGAAGTGAAACTACGGCCACCTTCTCCACAGCTGTGAGTGCCAACTGGTACGCACTCTCAATGCTCTGCCTCAGAACCTCTGCCTGATGTTGCGATACCTCGGCCTGTGCTACCGTGCCTCAATCATATATTGGAGGAGCACGAACATCTGAGTGGCGTCAGTCGGTAGCGTAAGTGAAGGTAGAATAGTCTCTGGCAGCACGAGTGTAGGCCTCTGAACTAGTGGAGGAAGACCTCCTAGTGCTGCTGCCACTTCCTCCTGAACGTTAGGGACAATAGGGACAGTAGGGACATCCTCCTGGACTGCAACTCCCACAACCAAAGAAATAGGTCACAAAGGATCGGACCTCTCCGATGCTGTACCGGGTACAGCGGCCTGAGCTCGAGTCTTCGTCATCCTGAAGAGAGATTCAAGCAAAGAGATCAATATGGCACAAGATAAGATATCATCAAAGAAGAACAATTAAATTCAAAATGCAAGAAGAGTTGTCATGATAATCACAAGATCGAAAAATTTTCTAATATGTGATTGAGTAACTCCTATCGTAACCTAGAACCTATATCCTAACAGCAGGCTCGTAATTAGTACTCTAAGTCGCGTACCACTATGAAATTGCACTAGTTGCGACACAAACCTGCATGGGCTACCACAAAAATGTGTCAGGACCTGTACCCTGTTTAGGGGCACGAGCACGTGGGTACGTCCAGCCTACACCGCAGACTCGGTGGTAGAACACTGTATAGGTCAACTAGAATATATAGCATCAAGACACAATATATATAACCTATCATCTCTGCACGAAGGAATATAATCACAACTCAACCACATGACATCTAAGAAAGATAAGCACGAATATGATAAAGATAAGATGAAAATAGATAAACTGAAATAGATGCAAGTCACAGACAGAAGTTCAGAATTTAAGACATAACACAAATCCTAAATAAATACTACAAGTCTCAAGTTCCAGCTGGAATACAATCCAGTCAAACCTAACTTATCTAGGTCACTACAGGCATTGCATCCTCTATGAGCACCAGCTCCACAGAAAGATCCTGGTTATAGTCTACATCTATTCCAAACTCGTAGAAGGTCGAACATTCTGCGTCTAAGTCCTCTGTAAAATCAATGGGGGTTATCCTATCAGGACATGAGCAAGTATAAATACCAACAACAGTTCTATGTGAATTGACAAATACTATAAGTGACAATTATAATGGAATGCAAGATGGTATATCAAGATTGGAAGTAAAACAGTACAAGTGAAACTGAATATCATGTCAGGGTGTGAAATACTTGAATGTAAAACATTACAGGAATATCTGATGTGCAATATAAATATAAATAATACCTTGAGATATTAGAGCGTAATGTGATCGGCTTGGGTCTAGATTAGGCTGTTCCATTTGATCGGCTATGCACAAGAAATATATATATATAATCAGGTCCCCTCATCCACCATATTCATCATTACGGCGGATGCTTTGAGCAGGAACCTCAATAAGCTGGTGCACAATCCCAACTTCCACCACAATCATACCGCCAGCGGCTGCCCAATCATTACCCATCTAGCAATTGTCGACGACATCATGACATTCTCATCGGGTGACATGGAGTCAGTGGATATTTTTCACCACACCCTCCAGCGATATGTTGAGTGCTCGGGTCAGAAGGTCAACCTGGACAAAAGTGTCATCTACGCCCACCACAGCATCAAGAGAGAGCAAGCGGGGGCTATAACCGACATCACCTCCTACCCATCAAGCACCCTCCTTTTCACAACCTAGGCTGCCCTCTCATATACGGGAGATCTAATGCTGGCATATTCGCGGACCTCATCCACCGCATCAGGAAAAAGCTCCATGGTTGGCATAACACAACTCTCTCCCCAGGCGACCAAATGATCCTCATCAATCACGTCCTCACATCTATACCCATATACAGCCTCGTTGCTTGCTCCCCTCCAAGAAAGTGCTGAAAT